>UCOM01000773.1:0-61912 GCA_900474385.1 Ormyrus pomaceus | reverse complement strand
TCGAGCGTTAGGCCGAACGGACGCGGCTTCCTTCATATTTTAACATTAGAAAACATATCCCAAAGTTACAGGAAAATCTATTACCCATATGTCGTGTGTTCTCCTTGATAGTATATTTAGGCTAATATAGTTAACTTCTTTTATAATAGAGAAAGCAGTGATGATCCATTAGTTTAAGTCCAATAACAACCGAATCAGAATCCGTTCATCTCATTGCCCCTTTTCCTCCTCCATCTGTGTTTACTCTGGCACTTATACCTCTCTCTTCCTCCAGCCTGCCCATATCAGCGCCACGCATCTTCCTCTCACGCTGAAAATCCCCTAATCCATCGCTCTCCTTTAATTATATCTCCTCCTCCGGCAAAGCTCGCTCACTCGGATATATCGCCGGTAATTTCTCGGCCGGAAAAAGGAGAATTCGCCTGCAGATTTCGACGAGTTTATTCCGGCGCTCCCTTTGAATCCGGCCCTCCTCCTCCGCGGGCGCGCGGGGAGCACACATAATTACAAAGCGATGGCCGCCCGTGGAAAATCTATTACGGTCATTTGCCCTCCGGGCGCGACGACTGTTATTATTATTTTCCCGGCGAGAACGGGGCTATAAATAAACGCTTAATTACGATAACGAGACGCGCCGGACGGGAAATTGCGACGTTTCGAGTCGGCGAGAAAAATGGACTGAAAAAATTGATTTGTACGTGGGAATTTTTTTTTTTCCGAAATTCGCGTCGGACGTAATGGAGGTTCGGAATGGCTTTTTTATTGTTGCGCCGGAGATCCGTGACGGAGGTAAGCTACGAGGTTTTTGCTGGATCGGAGACACGTGTCTTGGTAATGGATTGGTTTTGCTACAATGAAAATCAATCATTTATTTTATTATTGGACCTTTCGCCGTGCTTCACTTATTAATTAATCAATTATATGAAATTATTAAAGAGCCTTTTTTTTAATAAATTTTTAAAAGAAAAAAGCTACCATTACAGCGGCACCTTATGATACAGATATCGTTATAGTTTATAAAATAAGGATTTCCATGTCCAGAAAATGAGAATACTTATTAAAAATTATTATAATACAAAATTTTAAATTTTGGCTAAGTGGAAATTCCTTCGAAATTTATGAAAAAAGTGTCAAAACAACCTTCCTCTCCACAGCGGCATTATTCGCCTCGAAAACGTTTGAACAAACTTTTACCGGCCATTCCACATAAATAATTACACTTCTCCGCCACTCATCCCACATCCATCAGCAGCATTACACCCCCTCTCAATCGCCCGGTTTTTTTTCTGCCCACCGTCCGGCGGCCGCCATAAAGGCACAAATTGCACGAAACAACTCAGGCCCTCGCGAGCATACGTTACGCACAATGGCGCCCTCCAGCCCAGACGCATTCGTACGAGTGCCCGCGCCGAGGGTCTAATTACATCCCTCCTGCCCTTAACGTCTTCTCCCTCCATCCCCTCCCTCCCGCTTTTACACACCTCCTGCGACGGGATTTCATATCTCCGAGCTGAAAATTCACTTTGTTTAACGGCGATCCGCCCGGGAACGTTTAAGCACCCGGCTTCGATATAAATTGCCGGCCGTTCAAGCGACGGGGAGGGTAGGGAGAGGGTTGGAATTACTTTTAATTTTGAGGGAGAGGCCGGGATTTATGGGGGTCGTTTGCGTTTTGTGTCTTTGATCGCTGATTGAATATTTTTTCGCGCTTTGGTAGTCTGCGGTTAAGGTTCTTTTTAATGTGAAGCGCGATATGAAATTCCTTATCGATTCTTTATTGTTGGGGTTTGTTTAAAGCGATTGGATTCAAACTTTGAATGCTTTTATTAGAATGTTTATAATAGTATCAAATTTTTATTGCCTGAATTAGGGTTTTTAATTTTTTAAAACTCAATTGATTGTTATAAATCCTCAAGGTTTAAAAAGATTTTTTTACCTATTTGGTCATTATCAATTATCAAAATAAATAAAAATATGGGATAAAAATAGATTATTATTGGATAAAAGATGTCATCTGTTTATTTGTACGCTTTTTATATAGACTTAGTTCCTTATCTTAATCAGCATTCAACGAAAAGAAAAACTGTTGTACAGTTGAGCTTAGTATTTCCTTATCTTTGTACAGCTGCGTGTCTTTTGGATTAGGTAATAACATTAAATTATCAGATTTCAAACCGCAAAATAACTTAAATCTTTCATAATAAGTCTTCCATATTCAAAGGCATATATCACTTCCATATATAGGGTAATATACATAGAAATCTTTGTAAGTTTCATCATTCCAATTAATATTGCTTCAAACGTCTGCCCAGACTAAAAAGTATATATATTTTTTCGATAAATGTCATTACAATTTATTCATTTGTGCTTGACTGGTTTCTTTTATCATAAAATATATGTCAAATCTTCCAACCTACTATTCGATCGTAAAAAAATACTACTTATAGGCAAAATAAAAAATTGAACAAATTACCCCCATACCAAAAAAAAATGCTTAACAAATATCTCGACGAAAACTGAAAAAGCTTCGACATCGATCGCGGAAATACTTGGTGAGAGCCGCCTCGCCGGCGAATCGCAGAAAAGCGAAGCGCCGGATCATTGTTTGCGGCGCGGAAGCGAGAAAGCTGGCCCTTAATTACTTGCGCTAATTGGATGTTTACGGTAAACGAGCCCCCGCTAAAGCAGTTGGCGTGCCTCCATCATGCTCTTACTTCGCGCAGCCGAATTCACGTAATAAACCGCTGTCGAAAACGATGCGCCACAGAAAGTTACTATGATTTCTGGACGCGTTTCCGGGAATGATGTTACTAAGCGCGCTGAGTTATTGTTTGCTCTGTGGATTAGTTTAATAAATTGTGCTTGTTGGACAGTTTTCCTATGCAAATTTACATGCTTACTTCAAGTTCATTAAACAATAAAATTTTCCTTAAAAATACAAATAAATAAAATGGTTTATTTGAACCGAGAAAATTGAAATGTTATAGGCAATGATAAAAAGCAATTATAATTAACCTATTTCAAAATTTACTCGGCAAATCCACAAATAAATATCATCCAATTATTTTATTCCGAAAACAGTTACCCGCGATTGTAAACCAATCTTTTCCTTTGAAAACAAAACCTATATGCACCTCTCAAAATAACGAGCCCCGACTGAAATACCCAACGCACTCGAACCATCGGATCCATTCTACATCCGACAACTCTCCAGCCAGCATTACCGTATAATTCCATCCACTATTAGGCAAAAGACTGGCAAGAATCGGCGGGCATTATCCCCGACTAGGCTAAAGTTGATATAACCGAGCGCGATTTCGCGCGTGCGCCCCGCCACACCGCAGCCTCATTAATTTCCGATTAATTAAGCTCGCGGCGCAGCGCCAATCGCGGTTTCGCAAAGTGTACATGCACAAAGTGCACAGCGGTGCCAAACTTCTTGGCGAGCGCGCGCCCCGCCCCGATTGTCTGAAACAAGTTGCAAGCTTTGGACGTGTACTTTGGCGATATGAATTATTGAGCGGGAGAAGAAGATTATGAAATTTTATAAACTCTGTATCCGCTGAAGAATGTACTTTGTCAAGATTGTCCAGTTTCGGATTCTGCTTATCCGAAAGCTCTTTGAAAAGATGGAGGAATATTTTTGATTTAATATTTCTACGTTGCAGAATTACTCGTTTTATTGTTGAAACTATATCAACTTATTTACATCGAGTATTGTGCACAGTCAAAGTTAAAAATTGTTTGCAATTTAAAAATTTCATTAAAGTCAAATATTTATGGTATAGAAAGCAGGTAATTTGTAAAATTTTGCTCTGAAATTTGCTTTTTTTAAGCATTGTATATACGAATATGAAAAAAAATTTTAAAAAATAGTATCGATTACATCTGCAATAAACATTACACCCGAAATTCGATTATAGTACCTTTCTACCAAATCACCAGAACTAACTTTGACGAACATAATACTGATAGATAGCACTATTCTTCTCAGAGAACACTAAACCCCGGCAGTATAATCTAACATCAGATAAACGCAGATCACCGATATTCCTAGTAAGCTAAGCAAACCCGAAGCTTACGAGCGCCTTTCCCACTGCAGCGAACGCACGTTTCCTTATCGAGCGGCCGAGGGAAAAAGGAAAAATGCAAAACTTAAAGAACGCGATCAATTCGCGCGCTTAATCCCGCTCCTCCCTGAAAAATGACGGCTCATTTTTACGCATTTTCGCGGCGGGGAGCTCCGAGTTCTCTCGGGGGGATCGCTTTGTAGCGGCGGAGCCAAAAAAGATTTAAAACGGACGGATATCTCGGCGCTTTTTTTATTGCGCCGCCGCGCTTCCGCCACTTTTTTCTATCCCACTTGATAAAGCGGGTTACTTTGTTATGCCTTTTTCTCGCGCGGGAGGCCGCGAGATTTATTCGGACTGAACGTTTTTAATTTGCAGCCGCGGTGGGAATTGACTTTTTTTTCCTTTCGGAGTAATGAGGATTATTTT
The DNA here is from genome assembly GCA_900474385.1 of Ormyrus pomaceus. NCBI lineage: Eukaryota > Metazoa > Arthropoda > Insecta > Hymenoptera > Ormyridae > Ormyrus > Ormyrus pomaceus. Next base: position 57,413 of record UCOM01000773.1, on the reverse strand, counting down.
CTGGATTTGGTATTTAGCTGGCAGTCATAGTCAGATTATTATATACGTAATCTTGGGAATTCATTTATCCAGGGTTATTTTCAAGTTCTTTTATGCATTATAATTCAAATAATAAAATTTCGTCTACGTTTTTGTGTTAGATTGATGTAATCGTAAATTTAATTTGAATAGAATAATTATTAAATATCGATATTCAATAATAATTATTGTTATTATTCGATCGCTTTTTATGAAAATTTGTGTTTATTTTTGGAATAATGTAATACAGGTATTCATAATTAACAATAATGAATCTTTATTACCAATTTATATTTTATTTAGAATAGATATATAAAAAAGTAGCATTCAGTTAACTTAAATTCTAGGTACCTTATTCAATAAAATTATATAAATGTTTTATCACAGCGTTCAGCTAGTCATAGCTAATTCGGATTGAATATAATCCATGTAATAAGATACTTTAGTGAAAATGTCTGGAATGCCTGTGGCACAGCCAGCGGCACTGCCAGCCGAGACGATACCTACAAGCACTTGCTTGTTGTAAGCCAATGGACCACCGCTGTCACCCTACAAAGTAAAAAAATAACTTTGGAGATGAATTATTTCCAGTTTGACGTATTAAAAAGCTTATTGATTTTCAGTTTTATCTAAATTTCAAAACGTTTGAAACGAATTATGAGTCCTGATATGTTTTTTATTTTTTAAGTGCAAACGTTCGGAAAATTCAAACGTTTTCATTCAAATACACGAGCCGTTTTTCAAAATTAAAAGCTCCCGAATTCGAAATTAAAAGAATCACCGTCGCATAATATTTGCAAAGTAAACGGGTAAACGCATCGATTGACAGGCGGATAAACAGCCGTTTAATTTACGGTCCTATGAATAATTTACAAACGCCGATAAATTACTCACGCTGCATGTGCCGTATCCAGGTGCGAGAGTGGCGCAAACGCGCCCGCTGTCTATCAGCATATTGGGCCAGTACGCCTGGCAAGTGTACTGGCTCACGGTGCGCAGCGAGATCTTTTCCAGATGCTGCGAGGTCGGACCGCCGGTCCTCGACGAGCCGAAACCGCTGATGATCAGGGGAGTACCTTCGGGATATTCTTGATTCGGTCGGGGAAGGGAGATGGGCTTCACTTTTGCGGATTCCGTAATTTCTTTTTTCAGCTGGAATGACAGATTTTCATTATTTGCTGCGAATAAATTTTAAATTATTCATTGGGGAAGATGCAGAAGCTAGCGTTTACTTATTTGTTAAATTTGAATACACTTTTAAATCTTATTCTTCTGTAAAAAAATTCTAAACTATTTCAGCATTTGCTGTTTATAAAACCATTGAAATAATTAAACTTACCCTAATAACCGAAACATCAGCAATCAAAGAAATCAAACTTGGATTATGCACATAAGAGCCATGACGAGAGACTCTGTCGACGTCCATCTTAGTTCCGCCGTTGACATTCGTGGAGCCGACGACAACCTTTATTCTTTTCTTGTCGAATTTCGCCAAAATAAAGTCGTTGGTGCAGTGAGCAGCTGTTAGAACATGTTTCTTGCCAATCAAACTGCCCCCGCAAAGGTGCTGTCCGTCAACTTGAATGGACACTTGGTAAGGGAATTCACCCTCAGTGGCTCGAACGCCATTGATTATTCTCGTACTTTTTGCGCTGATTCCTGAAAAAATTTGTAAAACGGAAAACGGGCCTCTAAGTAAAATGGTCGAGGAATAGTTCGAATTTCAATAATTTTCAATTAATCTTTGAAACAGAATACTGTTAAATACTGTTTTTATATGTAGAAATTAATTTTTTAATTTTTATTAAACTTGTGCATTTTTTATAACTTACCTGCAGCAATGCAGCATAGAACTAAAATCACAGAATACTTCATCGTTGAAGTGACTGAATGGGACTCGAATGCTCAATTAAGCATCACCGGGTCTTTATATATTGAAATCAAAATTATTATTCAGAATAATTGAAATGAACGTCATCCAAACTAAGTTTTCACAAATCAAATTTCTTCGATACCATCAAATATTTAGTGAGCAAACTCAGTATGTTTTGAAATGACATCTTTTATATGTAGCTATCTAATATCGATAAGAGGTTAATTTTATGAATTTATTCATTATAAATAAGTCAAATATGAATATTTTTCTGCAACCAATAGAATATTTATTTTATGACTGTGCTATAAGATTTTCAATAAATAATATCTTTATATGTACATAAAACAAACGAATCAAAAACTTTTTATAAAAATTATTGCAAATGAATAAATTTAAAGAGACGGAAATAAAACACACCTTGGTGAACAAAACGGGAGTATATGTCTGTTCCACGGCCCCTTACGCTAACAGTAAACATTATAAGATCAACGGTTTGTTTGTTCAAAGTCGATGGATCACCGCTGTCACCCTAAAATTTCCAAACAAAGCAATTCGTTAGCACCATAAATTTGAAACGTTAAAACCACGAAAACATCAATAATCACTCGCTTCACAGACTCCGAATCCAATGGATCGAACAGCGCACAAATGTCCAGACTGGATGATCATCTCGGGCTACTTCTGCTGACAGGCCACCTGACCAACAACGTGCATGTTCATCTTTTTCAAGTACAGCGATGGAAATCCCAGGAGGACATTAGTGCCGAACCCACTGACGATCAAGTTCGTACCTTGGGGGATTTCCTGCATCGGCGAAGGCAAGACGGTGGTCTTGACGTTTGCTGACTCTACGATTGGGCTCTTTAGCTGGAAGAACATATTTTCAGGTTAACATTGTTCAGTTTTAAGAAAACAAAATGTATTTATTGTTTATAGGTTTACGATGATAAAATAATGAATGTTATCGCAACAACAAATATTGCACGAAAAAGTACCGAATTACAAGAAAAAAAATGATCAAATATAAGATATTCAAATATTAGAGAATGATTAGGAATTATACCAATTATTGAAAAAAACAAATATTGATCGATTTGATTCTTATGTTTTTATGCAAGTGAAAAAATTTTTTATTTAAAAGATTTTATATAAAATTTATATAAAATCTTTCAATTCAATAAACATAAAGCAACTTTCTAAACAAAGAAAGCCGTTTTTCTTTTCCAGAATAAGTTGAAAGGCCAAGAAGGTTTCAATTCCCGCCAGCCCTCTTCCCAAGCTTCAATATCCAGCTCCGCGACTCGTCGGAACAACAGCGCCGTCCGCATCGAGGGTCGGGATTGATCCCGGAGTGGACGTACGAGCCGCGGCGGCCGCTCCTGTCGACGGCCATTTTGGTGCCCCCGAGAGGGTGCTGGATCCGACGACGACCTTTATCCTGCTCTTGTCGACTCAGTGCAGCATCGAGTCGTACACGCAGTGGGCGGCCGTCGGCACGTGTCGCTGCCCGATCGGACTGCCAGCGAGATCTCGTACGGGAATTCGCCCTCCGCTCTGCGAGCTCGTCGTTCGTTAGTCGGGGAGAGACTTTGCGCTGACGCCTGAGATTCGAAGGAACGCAGTTTTTTTTTTTTTTTTTTTTTTTTTCTTAGAAAATTCAAATTGAAAGTATTGATTGGCAAGCTTTTTATATATTGTTATATTTATTTGAACACGGTAGAATCTTGTAATTAATTAATACCTTCAAAAGTCCCTACAGTAATAAATGAATTATTTTTATCTCACTGGCTGCAATGCAACGTATAGAATGAAAATGGCTAATTGCTTCATGGTTTTGCGAGTTGTCCGTGCTTAAGTGACAGTAATTCCAATTTGCCCGTTTTATACTATATCCAATCAAACGATGTTCATCGTCAATCAGTACGTTTAATGCAATTAGCTGCTCTGAATGAACAGCAAGTAATATTTTGTGTCAAAAGAGTATCCGTGTCGCATTAAAGAAAAGTTGTTCTAATTGAATTACCTTTCATAAAAGTAATCGATATAACGTTAATTCCGTGTAAAAGGTTCACAAGAGAGCAATTATAACAGCCCTTTATAATCTAAATATTCAATCTTGAAAACAATCTTTGCAATCTCATATCTCACTTGCTTAACGTAAACATTCATCATTAATTCAATTTTTTATTGTAGAATATACGAGAAAGACCCTTAGTCCCAACGGAAATGAGTTTATTCATTCATAGAGCAGGTATCAATGAAAGCATATAAAGCCGTAATTTTCCTTTGACAGCATTAGATTGCTTTCTATTGAATTCCGTGAAACAAAACTAACTAATTCGCATGTTAATCAAGGATGCACTCCATAGAATATCCGAAAAAGCAAACTATTCCCCTCAATCTCCAGGGCAGAAAGGCCTCGTTAAAATGCAAATCCGAAGAAAGCATATTTGCTTTCATCCACGCACGCTAAAAGGAAGGTGCGCCCTGCCCGTTTTGCATAATTGCACACTTCATTGTGCATTATCAAAGAGCGGGCATTTTATATTGAAATTCATGTATTCAAAAGTCGAGCCGAGGAGAGAAACAATGACGACGCGTATCACAACGCGAAGATGGAGAGGGTCGCCGTATAACCGCACTCGGCGACAAATTTCAAAGCTCTTATGGAGGAGACGTTAATTTCCCGACGGGTGTGACGCACTGTAGCCCAGTTTCCGGGCTTACCTTGCCGTCGCCGTTTCTCCGTCTGCTACGCTCGAGAGCCGACTAAAGCTCGACTGGAAGGTAAATTGTATCCCGCTGTTAGTTTTATTGAAACATTTGTTAAAACTGAGCTAATTCTTCGTTTTGCACTTTCTCACTTTGATGGGTTTTAGAAATTTAGGTGAATGTAGCGTCAACTGAAATAAATCTCGCCGTTAGTAATATTATTTTAGTAATATTCTGCAGCGCTCCTCGAATATGTTGTGTATATTTGATAAATGCTAAAATGTGACTTCAAGCAAAGTTGTTCATCTATAATTGCATACAATTTATCTATTTAAAGCAATCAAAAATACTAAGAAAATATAAAAGATTTTGAAAAATAAAGGAAACTGTAAAACACTGTAAAAATTTCCGCATTCTGTTTATCTAAAAAAGAATACTGTATACGCTTTCTTCAGAATTCGAAATGGAAATATCATTTGCTGTATGCAGTGACGCAAAGGATTGTTATTTAAACACCTACGTAAATCAGATAAGGTATTAATTACCAATCATACATAATCATTATTCTTAATTAACGAATTAATTATTGAAATTATTTTAAAAATTCTTTGAATGCGTCTCTGATTAATGTTTGGCATGGATTGTAAGAAGATTTATGAATGTAAAAAAATTCTTATCTGTCAGCTGTAGCATTTACATTAAACGTCTGATAATATGTGTGCTAGAAATCATTAGTATAAATAGATAAAAAATCAAACAATACGTATATACAACATTTCAGATACCGAAAGTATCTTACAAGCTTAAAAATACGAATGTGATCATTATTTTTGCAAAATAGATGCCCTTCACTAAAAACCTACAAATCCACCAAAGTAATAACGTATACGCAAGTAGAAACAAATTGCTAAAATTAGTACATCGCCCGATCCACAGTTCCCGTTCATCTTGTCCTCCAGCTCATGTTACCCCTAGATGCCAGTAAAACTGGAGCAACGCGCGGCGGGTCAATTGCAGAGCACACAGCTCGGTGTTTGCCCTCGCGCGTCGTCCGGCTCCATGACTCGGATCGCTGATAAGGAGCTGCTCGTTCCCGCGCGCTCCAGCTTTTGTGTATAAACGGCGCGCGCGGCGGCCGTAAAGTCATTATGCGAATCCGCTGCAGTCGCGAGTAGTTTGCCGGCGGGAAGTAAGCTGCTTTTCCCGGGCAGGTAAGTAGGTGGCATGCTAAGCAGCTAGCTCGCGAGTTCGCGTTCGAGAGTTGCTCTGATGCGAGGGGCTTTGAGTTTCGTCAGGTTTAGGTGTTTGAGATCGTTTTTCTCTTCGGAAGTTACAGAGCATTACATGTTCTAATTGGTTTACAGCATTTGATTAAACGGTAACGCAGACTTTGATTTTACTATAAATTTCTCATGTTAACGGAATAAAAAAACTCTATCAGTAACTTACTAATGTCTGCTACAAATATTTAATTTTACTTGTAAAAACTAAATTAAGTGGAAGACTTACAGTCCCTATTATCACTGACGAAATGTTTTGATATAAAAAATCATATCGGAATACGAACTTGTCAAAACACATGACGTTCACGAAATCTTATCTCTAATTACATAAACCTAGTTGATATATGAATAAATCGTTTACACCTTCATAAGTTCGCGTATAGTTTTCCTTTTTAATTTCCTATTTGTAACGAATTACACTGATTCGCCTATCTGATTTATTATTTCATTCTTGTCAACTCCAAGAATAAATACGTCAAACATCAAATGATAATCAAAATTTGTAAGAATTCATAAATTTTCTCTCCGCTCCAACAAACTCATCGACCGCGCTAATAAAGCCGCTCCCGATACTGTGTGTTTCACAACGAGAAATCCGCTTCCATCTCTCCTATACAGAAAAGCTCGCGCGTCGCTGGCGTCACTATTTAGCGGCGGCAAAAGGCACAGCGTCAAGATTGCGCGGCGCGACGCTTAATGGAGTTTACGTGTCGGCCGGCATAAAGGCTCGCGGCGGGCAAGTCGAACGGTCCGGTCATCTAAATGTCCGGCCATTAACGCGAGCTTTTGTCGTACGTGCCGCTGCGCGAGCTTTTAACTCGGACGAGCTTTCTTTGACGGCCGCCGCAATTACCCAGGAAACGTTGCTTCCCTCGCGGTTCTTTGCCGAGAGGAGGGACGTCTTGTTGAGGAAAGCGGGAAAGAGGCCGCTGGTAATTGTGAGGGATTTTTCCTGGGGCTTTTTCACGTTGGGCTGAGGCAGGCTCGTGTCTTGGATGTTGTGGAATTTAAAGAAAAATTGAAATTTACTTTAGTTTCGTAGACATTTTTTAAATAAAAGAGTTAAATAATCAATTGGAAGCTAAAAAATTACTACTATATAATCTATTAGAACATTATATACGACGGTTGATCTTATTTGTTCGAAAAGTTTTATTTTTTTAATAATTATGAAAATAATGATGAAAATGAACAATAAATGAACAATGAAAATATCCATTCACAAATGTTTTCAATTTCGAGATTCAAGAATTTCGATCTCAAACTTAAAGATATCATATATCGCAATCCATTGTAAGAGATATTCAATAAAACATTGCAAAACTATAAAAGTCGTCCAAGATGAGTAATATTAACAGTAAAATATACGACGGCTCAAAAAGTATATGAACCCTAAAGCAGCAATATGAAGCTACCGTAGCTAAAATTCCACCAAAATAATAACGCCTCGGCCAGAGTTAAACCATCACGCCCCAACCTGTACTTCCCTCGCCGCTAAAGCAAGAAAAAGCTCGAGTGCATAAAACAGATCACTAAATCCGCGGCGTCACCTATAACCGGGCAATATAAAGCCATAAGGATATTTATCGTCCGCACTTCTTTATCACCGACTTCCGCTGAAAAAGCAAAGTACTAAAGCCCCCGAACAATGCTCGAATTTAATGTCCGATTAAAGCAACAAATTCCGAAGTTGGCCGAGCGTTTCAATAACACAGCCGAGCCGGAGTGCTTGCGTAACCGTCCGCCGGGTAAATACGCCGGGAGGGAATAAAATTATGCTTGTCTTTAATTCATGGGCCACTCGGACTGAGGGATTGTGTAACGCGCTCGTTACGGCGAATCCTCGAGGAAATTGCGCCCCGAATGTTAATCTTCCCGTTCAATGAGGCTGTCAAGTGCATCGCTCTGCCCGCTGCCGGATTGCCTCGAGTGTTGCGAGTTCCCTCCTTTTCTCCCTCGGACCCTTTTTCTTCCACCTGTCACTTACCTTGTAACATCAAACAGTTGGATAACCTAGTTTTATTGAAAGGAGAATCTTGCTTAGAATATTTCTTAAATCGGCCTTTTTTTCCTCCATGTATTAAAAAATATTTTCTCGATAAAAGGATTCCCACAATCCACAAAAGGCAGGAGCACCTAAAAGAACTACCCTCGAATCCCTTCCCCGCAATTAAATTCGACTCCACCCTCGGCCGAGCTCGCGAATAAACGCAAAATAATCGCGCGCCATTAAGAGCAGGAATCCTCAAGCCGGCAGCTCCATAACCTTCAGGCTCCTGCCAATCCACACGGAAAATCATGCTCATACCTTTAAAAGAGCGACTCGCTCATTTACACAGATAGCCGAGCGCGCCGTATTTCAGGGCGCCCGGATGAATCATGAGTTTCCGCGGCGCGTCACGCGCCCTGACAAAGAATCGCATTTATCAGCGCGTCGCTGCTGGCTTAACGGCGGACTTCGAAATCGGACGAGCCCCAGCGCAGGATTGATACCGCAAAAAGGAGAGCGTCTTTTCTGCGGATGCGAGGAGAGACCGGCTTTTCTCTTTGCAGCTCTTATTAACGACGTCGCTTTTTCGCAAGAGGGGTGGCAAGGCTGCGGGGTAATACGCGCCGGGCTTTTTTCGGGAGTTTCTTCTGGTTATTTAAGTTGGGTTGCAGTTTATCAGGAAGTAGAAAAGGAAACTCTTTATTTTTCTAGTTGGAAGCGCTAAATTATTTACCTTTGGGATTCGCTGTTATTTTTACAAACTTTTATTTAAATACTCTAGATTAGATAATAAAAATTACTTATTATTCGTGCCACTCCTTTTTCCTTGAACAACAAAGCAGATACACCCTCGCAGGAGAAAAGAATGATTAAATCTCACAATGAACATATACTCGCAATTATGCCCCGCCAGACAGATCTGAAACAAAACGAGACCCCCCGAAAAAAGAGCGAACGAACGCAACAAACGATCTGAAAAGGCGACATAATTGTTCCTCTACCCGCGGAAAACTCTCGTCACAGCCGCAGTTTCTCCGCGTAAAAAAGGCCGGGGGAAGAAATCGGAACTGGCTTGTCACAGAGGGGTTATTGTTTCGCTCTGGCGACACGCGGCTCCGTTTTCGCTTTGTCACGGCCCGTCGGTTAACCGCGAACAATACCTGCGAGCCGTTTGCACCGCTGCGCACCGAGTCTCTCTCTCTCTCTCTCTCTCTCTCTCTCTCTCTCTCTCTCTGTGTACGCGAGAGAGCGCAGTTTCGTCTGATTTATCGTCGGACTAATCGCTGATCGGAGAGCCGCTTCCGCAAGACGACGAGCTGGATTGAAACGAGCTGAATTTTTTGCTGGAATGGATTCCGGAGAAATGGGGCGAGGCGTTTGGCGTTAGAAACTATTTCAGAAGTATCGTTATTATATATATAGTTGTGAAAAGTGATTTTGAAATAGTAGAGGAAGAATGAAGAAGAAAAATTACGTAGTATGAAGAATATATAGAAAAGACTTATATTAAATTTGAAAAATGTATTCAAGAAGCTTGAAAAGTTTAAAATTTTTCAACAAAACTTTATTTTGAACCTTCTGAAAATTTAATTTTGGATATTTGCCGTAATTCTATACGTTTTTAATCCTATATAATAATTCTTAATTAAAATTCTCTCAAAATCTTTTAACTCTCTCGTTTCTAAAATCCCGTTGCTCCGAATCCTATAAAAGTAGAGCAGAAAAAGTAGAAGAAAAAGGACCTCATCAAAGTCCAGACTAAACCTAATCAAAGGGTTCCAGGTTATCAGGACTCCTTCAAAGAGTCAATTACGGATGACGAGTAGAATTAATATCCTCCGTTCTCGGAAATTAAGGAGGTAGGATAATCCCCCCGACGGAGCTTACGCCAATAATCCGAGGACGATCTCGAGAGCGGATCTTCTGCGTGGGCGAAAGTAATCGGGCCTCCTCGATACGCCCCGTTCATTTGTATAGCCGAGCGCAAATCGCGTCAAAGGAGAGGAAAAACCAGGGTGATGAATGTAAGGAGCAAAAGGCGCGGGATAAGGAAAGGAGGAAGGCGCGGGATATGAATCACACGCGGCTTTGAAATGTAGAGCAGGAAACGCGGCAACTTGCAGGGAACTGGATCAATGGGAGATGTAAACTAAGAAATGGGTCGTGTCGTAATTCTTGAGCTTTTCCAAAGATTGAATTTTTTTTCTCGCTCTTTGTGGCTGTAATAAATTTTTGAGCTTTGAATAACTGTATTTCTAGGAATACAGAAGGATTTTATTATTATCGTTGAAATATTGCTTCGATTGGACCGCTCCTTTGCCAGATTTTCTTCCGAATCAAAGAAATATTTTATTTGTCAATTTTCGAAATATTATTTTTATCTTTTACCCTGAAGAGACTTATTTCATCTTTTTCAAAACAGTTTTCGTTAATCCAGCTCCTATTCTCCGTGTTAGGAAATTATTGATAGTTGATTGATTGCAAAAATACTGTTTTTACTTTTTGCGAAAATTAACATTTAATTTAACTTAAAAATATTATTATTCTTTAGTGACATATTATATCGTTCCTTTCAATACATGAATCATACGAATAGTTTACTGAAATTTCGTTCTCTTTGACTTAATATCAGCGAAAGGAAACTAAAAATTTACAATTCCGCAGTAAATGATCCACTGTATCTCCTCCATTCACTCCATTAGATACAAGGAAGCCAGCCTCGGAGAAGGAAACAGAGCGGCTCCGCCGAGCAAAAGATGCCGATGAAAATACGAGCGACGGAGAAAGCACTCGAAGCTCGCGGAAAAGTTTTCGGCATCCCGTTCGGCTCTTGTATCGAAGTTTACGACGCGTCTCAGCTGCAGCGGCAGCAGCCGCTGCATCTCCTACACCCTCTTGGAAAAAAATCTCTCGAAAGAAAGGGAAGCAGAAAAGTCGGTCGTTCATTCAGAGTATCAATCCGACTCGAAGGAGAGCGCAGACGGAGAAGCACGAAAGTGATCGGTATTCCGCGGGAATATTCCGCTCCGTTTTATGCGATCCGAGCCGCGCGCCGAACTGATAAAGAAGAGAGACGACTTAGGAATCATCAATATGCGTTATCCCATGAATTATCCATGTTTCTTTTTTTTTTGCGAGACGTGCGAATACTTTGCGCGAGCGAGCGCGAAAGCGTAATTCATCAAAGGAGTTTTCCACGAAGAGCGTTTAATCGGAATTTTTCTTATTGTTGCAAGATTTTCTTTCCGGGAGTTTTGTAAGGTGATTTATTATCTGCGCTGATACAATTTCGTTCGAAAATGTCGCTTTTATTGGATTAATTACTGATAAATGACAAAAGCTCTTGAAATAAGAATTGTGAACTTTTTTAAAATGTCTACTCTAAACGGGTCGTACTTTCAATTTCTCTCAGTTTCTTTCAACGTCTCGAAGACAGAATTTTCAGGCAAACGCACTAAATCCTTAAAAAATTACACTTTGGAAACAGCAAAAAAATGAAACTCTCATCCATCCCCTTTAGTTCCCAAGCCGAACTTAAGCAACAAGCACTGTTCTCCAGCCCAGCAGCCGGCCTCCTTTTTTCCCAAACCACAGTACAAGCACGCACAAACATGAGAGAACATCCCCGGCGCGGTACACCTCAGCTCTGAAAAATCCTCCTTGTAATGAAACATTTGCCGGCAGCTAGCGAGCGAGGGCAAAAAAAAAAAAAAACTTACGGCGACATAAAAGCAGGCCGCCTCATGATCCGGAAAACAGGGAAGTTTTATTTGAGCAGCAGCCGTCGTCCGCTTAGCATATGCAGAAGCGGCGGACGACAAGCTCAAAGTTAAAAAGGAGCTCGAGACATGTTAATTCCGGGATTTTCGGATGTATGTATGCATATATGTAGGAGCCGAGTGCAACACGTGCCGGCGGAATACATTTCGACTTCTTTCCCCCGCCGGCCGCGGCGGCGCATCTGAAATGTATATTAGAGGTTCTAAGTCATCGGTCGGCGTACGGGGGGCAGAGAGATAACGTCTGCGAAGAATTTCCGGCGATCGATGCCGCATTATGCGGAAGAGCTGCTGAAAATGAAGGAAATCGAGGGAGGAAACGGTGGCCGATTTTCAGGAATTGCGATGTGTGTTCAACACTTGTTTTAAAAACGAATTATGCCGGATTATCCGGGTGGGATAAAAATCGATTTATCGCTTTGTGCCGAGTTTTATGAGATCTTACGTCCATTTTAACGATTTTTAGTTTAAAATACTTCCTCGATTATAAATAATCGATTTAAATGCAGGATTACAGATTGGATTAAATCTGCTTTTAGATTTTAATTAAAGAAGTGACTACATCATTTTTTTATACAAAAGTCCTTTTACAAACTTACAAAGAATTAAATTTGTTTGAATATTCAAGTATGTAACTTTGAACCTCGAGGTGCAGACCTCTAAAAACAGCAGCAACATCATTAAATTTCCACGAGCAAATTCATCCCGCCAGTAGGCGGAACAACAAAACAAAAGGCATCCCGGAAAATTTCCAGCCTCCGACAGCGCCATCGAAAATGCATTGCAAAGCGCGAAACACACAGAAGAGCCGCATCCGCGAGAGACATAACAGCCCGCTTTACACTCGGCTCAGCGTCGTCGTATGGCTGCTCACGCCTTCGGAGGCCGTCGCGCATAAACGGTTTTCAGTCGCTACGACACCCGAGAGGCGTTCCTCCTCCTTCTCCTTCTCCGCTACAAGGCGAAAAAGCGCGAGGCTCGATTAAAAGGCCGCGATAAAAAGCAGGCGAGAGCTTTGTGCGCGCGCGGGAATTCCATTTTGCGATCGCGGCTACGCTTTTTTCGCCGAGGATGGCTATTATTCATTCGCGCGATTTCGCGGGCGTGGCGAGGGATTCCCGGAAAAATTCGCGCCTTTTGCAGATTCTGGAGATTTAACGCCCGGCGGCTTGATATATTTTTCTTTCTTTGCGGGATGAGCTTTGTTTCTGGGGTGGGGGGGCGGAGGGAGAAGTGCGCTGCGCATACTTTGTTAAGCCTGCGGCTGACTCGAGCAAGGCTTTTACTACTGAATAAATGATTCCGTTATCGCTGTTGCAGTCATTAATTCAGTATCGCAATTTTTCACAGTATTTCGTAGAAAGTAAAGCTATTGTAGTTCAAACATTATTATAAGATATACTATATAAGTTCTATGAATAATGAATATTGTTTCACCCCCATGAACAGGTATTATTTTCACTTTGTCTGCGTATTCAATTTCAATTATCTTTGAATAATCCAAGCCTCCAAAGCATTTTAAAAATACTCATTAAATATATTCGACCGCCGCCATAAATTAGGAAACCATCAAATTAAACTCGTAAATAGAGTCTGAAGTAAAAAAAAAGCAGTTCCACGAAATTTCAGCCCACCGCATCGTAAAACAAGCGAAATAAACTTTCCAATAACTCGGAGCTAAAAAAGCACTTGTAACTCCATCGCGAAAGAAGCTTCCGCAATTCGCGCTGGGGGGGCGAAAAAATGGTAATCGCATACGCGGGCATTACAAAAATGAGTCCCACTCGGCTGAATTCGCGCAATCTCGTTGTTTTTTCATAATTAAGCAGGCCGCGAGATCGCGTGCATTTGCAAATTACAGCGGCGAAGTGTCGCCGGTAAATTTTAATTTCGCCCCGGTCCTCCCTCCCCTTAATTTTATCATTGCATACAAATCTCTATTTTGCCGGGCGGCGCCGCTCGTATTTCGCTTGCCTGCGCGGTTCTCCTCCTTCGTTTACCCCGGGAACACGTGTCTCTCGCCGTGCGCGCCGCTACAATTTCATGGTTTAGAAAATTGTCTGCAGCTTTACGGCTGCGCTGCGCCGTCGAGTCCTTAACTTTTATTAGAGATTTAATTACGCTCTAAATTAATTTGCAAAAATTAGGACTGGATTGGGCGCGAAGGACGAGTTTGTAGTTTGTATTTAAATTTGCCGCGAGAGCTGGTACTTTCGAGCCTTTAAATTTACATTTTTAAATCGAAATGTCAAAGGAAGCTATGAGCCAATTTATTTTTTAGGATTTAAATAACAGATTATGTGTAAACAGGCCTTTTATATACGGATATTAGCAGATGAGCTAAGAGGGGCAGCTACTGGGCCAGACGTATTCTAAGCCATATGTCAGAGTCGGAGGATTCCGCAGGAGCTTTTTTAGTGCTAGTAGGTCAGAGTGAGGGGAATACTCCTCAGAAGAGCCTTCCAGAATTTGTTTTGACACTACCAGGCCAGGGCGAAAGGGGGAAGGGAATTTTTATCAAGTTTCAAACATGTATTCAAGTTTTTTTTTCTTATATTAATTGTCGCAGTGCTGTATCGTATCTATTAAAAATACCGTTTCAGAACAACTCTTCGAAACAAAATAACAATGGAAGTAACATTTTTACAAGTTGAAAAAATACTCCTTAAACTAACGATTTTGCACTTGAATTAACATTATAATTTTTAATCTTTTTCTTGCACTCGATCATCGTCACTAATTTCCATCCGGAAATGCAAATCGCAGAAGGCTTTAGTAGCACTTACTCCCAACCCCGGAAAATATTGAAAAACTTGGAAAACTCAAGCCGCCCCCGGCCGGAGAATTCTAAACAGCAGAAACGCGTGATTAATATTCATGCTTACTTCGAGGCGCAGCAGAAAAAGAATCCGAACAATGAACTTTCTCGTAAAAGGCGCGGCTTACGCAATGATTTACACGCGTCGCACGTAAGAAAAATCATAACACGCTTTGCATACTGCATTCATCCGATAGCCCGTAAAAAGTCCAGGCCATTTAGCTAAGTGCGCGCGAGCCTTTCGGCATTATTTTTTACAGCTCCGAACGCGAGAGGGAGAGAGAGAGAGAGAGAGAGAGAGAGAGAGAGAAAGTGCTCCCCGACAGTAAATTACGGGCAGCCTCGTAAGAAGTCGCGAGCCGGGCTTTAGGACGGTGAAAGTACTTCGATCGTTATTCTCCGGCTCTTAGTATGCGCGTAAAGAAAACAAGGGGCAAAACGCTCCGAGGAGAAGCCAGTTTTTCCGGGCTTCTGCTTTTTCTCTGTTTGCCTTCGTCCCGCTCGCTCGCTCGCGCGCCTTTTTTTATTGTTTCTTATTAAGTATGCGCGGCGAATGCTCGAAATACTCTGGAATTCCGTTTTTTCTCCGGGGGGGAAAGGGCATTTCGCTGTAAATGGAACATTACTAGTTTATTTTTATTGTGAAGCTCGGGGCTGGTATGAAGAGTTATGCGGACTTACGTTATGAAAAATAGTTAACGTGATACGGAGTAATGAGCGCGTAAATGGAAATAAATGTCTCTCGGCTCTTGCGAAAGTGATTTTCAGTTTAAAAACGTGCTTATGCAAAAGAATAACTTGCAGGCGACGTAATTTAATCAAGTTTTTTTTGGTTACGGATTAATAAACTAACATGGATTATAATTTAGCATGTGGATTGACAGTACATGCATATTAATCACAGTTTGCAATGTGTATTTACACTATTGACTGACTTTTGAATAATTAAATTAAATGAAACATATTGATCTGACTAATGCTATTAAATGTTTATTTGCACCTTATGCACTATTTACGTATTCGATCATTGTTTGCACTCGCTGGTTAATCTATAAAAATCGAAAGAACGATTCGAGAAGAATTTCTTAGTATTCCTTAGCATGGAGTCTATCCTCCACTCGAAAAACAGAGGATAACCTCTTCTTTCCCCAATAAAGGCAGCTCCTCCAGCACACCTCAAAGCCAAAGAGACAAAGCTCCCTCCGTAGCCAGCAAGAGACAGGGATCTTCGCGGGCGGAGGCTCCGGCTAAGGGCGCGCCATTCCGCGCAGACAACCCTTTCGGGCAGGCCCTGAATCCGTAATTCATCGGGCCGACAGTCGCACGTGGCTCCGACTCTAACTCACGCGACCGCAGATGCAGCTGTTGCGCGGATCGCCCCCGGTAAGAAGCGACGAGGCGAGGATATCGCGCACGGCGTGCTTTATTTATGCCGGGGGTTGGAGGTAAGACGCCGGCTGCCGCGGCGAAGCCTTTGCATTGCAGATAAGCGCGCCATTGAGGGGAGCTGGCTTCTTGCGGGGCGGCAGGGCCGATGATGAGGTCGCGAACGCTTGTTTCGCCAGTGGATTATTGTTGCTCGGGGAGGGTGATAGTTTTCTTTTTCTGCGATAAAAGACATTTTGCTAACGTTTGCGGAAGGTGTTTGAAATTTTTATCGAAGGAGGTATTCCGGAAGAACTGTTTGCGATTGCTATTTGCTCGTAGGGAATTTTTTATTGTATTGCATGATATTTTAATACAATTCGTATATAAAAATACTCTAAATCAATAATGTAATAATGTTGAGTTAAGTTCTAAAGATCTTCAATATTTAACTTCGCTCTGTCTTATAAAAATAATATACTATTTATTCTCACCGCCATTTACCGCACGAAAACAGAATACAAATATTATTACATCTTTTTATACGAAACCAAAATTCCAGAAATAAATCACCGAAGCAAAAAAAAACGGACAAATAGATGAGTACGCGGCATTACCTCAAACATCCACTGAAACAAATAAAAGAGAAAAGAAGCTAAAGACACATCGAAATCCAGTGTTTTCCTCTCGGCTACGCAGCTTTGTCCGACCGCCGTTCCGTCCCCTTTCTCTCACGAAGCCGCTCCGAGAGCCCATAAGATTAGGGTAAAGGAACGCCCCAACAGCGGCGCGCAGTTTAGTCCGCGTGTCCGTCCCGAGACAAAAAGTCACTGCGATCACGTCGACGACTTCCGCTGGCTTTGCGGCCGTCGAGGGTTCAGGGTGCCGGTGGAAGTGGACTTGGAGAGTTTTTTAAACGGGGTTTCTATTGAATTGCCTGAGTTTTTTGGGATTTTAATGCGTTGGGCGCTCGCTTTGTGCGAGTTTTAAGCTGTAAGAAAAATTGGGGCTGATTTGTTTAATGGGACTTGGGAGTCTTCGGTTTAGCGCGATAATGTGCTGAGAGTAATTACGGCTGCAATTAAAATTCTTTTGCTGCGTAATAGTACTTCTTTTCGGTTTTTAGAAATATCGCTTAAGAATTTACATTTCGAGAATTCAGGAATTACTTTCATTGTAATTCTTTATCTATTAAAACATTCCTTTGTGTTTCGAGAAACTAAAAGTTTATGAAAATAAGAAAAAGCTTTTCCTTTCATTTAAACAAATCATTTTCATTCATTGCGAACAACTAAGCTTCTCGAAATGAAAAAGAAAGCTCTCTCAAAACGGAATTACAAGAAATTCTTGTTGTTACAATTACAGTATTGTAATAAAAAATAATAGGCGAGAAAAGTACCAGAATGGAGAGGGCGAGAAATCGAGTAAATTCTTTAAGAAAAAAACTAAATACCTATCCTTTGTTTCCGGCAACTTAAAAATGCAAAGTAACGGCATACAAAAAAGTTGCTCCGAAAGAATATAATGAACAGCTCGCAATGCACAGATCCTATTCCGCGCTTTATTTAAATTACTCGACATACTTTTTTTATCTCGCGTTTCCTCGGCAACTGCCGAGTAGTATAGTGCAGCTTGTCTATCCGTCCAGTTTCTACTTTCAAATTTTCCATTTCCGTATACTCGGTTCTTTAAAAATTGTTTGTTAATGAAATCAGTCTCTTGTTTGTGGATGTATACAGAATTAGTGGGTACGAAAAGTTGTAATAAATGAAAAAATTTTCGTTGAAAAAAAATTGTATGTAATACACAAAAGAATAAAAGAAACAAAAACTCTGATGGTTCATTTTCTAAAATAATTAATTAAAACACAAAAATGCAATGTGAAACTGTTGTTAGTTTCATTTTTCAAAATAGCCATAAAATTAAATCTTGATAAACGAATAGCAGTCTTAATAAATGGATGTCAGTAATAAATAAACAAAAACTGCATGAAACCATGACATAACTATTTGTTTTTTAGCATAAATCGTTCTAATATTTACTTTGCAATAAAACCCAACGTTCGTAAAAATTGAATAAACATTCACTCTTAGAAACTTTTATTGTTTTACCATTAAGAAAACACGGACATTTTGAAATGGAAATATTTCTAATCTAAAAACTAAACTTTCTCTATATATTCCACCGAGTTAACTACGCAATTCAGGCAACGACGACAATCAACAGTTCTTCCGCAGTATCCTATCATCGACAAGCCCACTCCCGCTCACTCTCACGCAGCTCACGCAGCTCACGCGCGCAAGTGGGTCAATTCGCTCGGTCCTATTCACGCTTCAATCACGCAGTGGAGAGCCCGCGATGACATGCGCACGTGCATTTCAAAAGACGGACTCAGGAATCCGCGGTCCGATAAATCATCGCGGCATCGCGCCGCGCTGCATTGTGTGTATACGCGAGCCTGATCGTTATTTGCGGACCGGACCGCCGAGATTAGGCCGTTTTTCGACCGGGTTCGCGTTGCTTGCCAGGCAAATAAGAAATTAATTGCTACCTTTTTGGACGCAGGGATCGATTTAAACGATGAATGCGAGCGATTGAAAATTGTTTTTTCCATCCAAATTTCCAAATAAAAAGAATGTTCACAGTACTTTGCTTGAACAGACTGATTGTACTGGAAAAATACCTTATATTTTCTATAAGTTCTAACAAAATAAAGGTTTTAAAGGCATTTTGTCCAAGACTATAAGCGTGAGAACCAGTAAGGCACTGATAGTCTTTCTTTAGATGCCCATCCAAGATGGACTATTCTGGTGGCTTCATATGGTGTTGTTTTACATTGTTACCAAATAATTTAAAGACAGTTTATAGTAAGATTATAAATAAATATCACAGTTATACAGAAGGGGATGAAATTGGGTTTGTATACGCAGCGTGCGAAGGTGAAAGAAGTATCTTAAAATTAGTTTCGCCTTCAATTTCCATATGATTATTAAAATTAAAAAAAATTCGAATTGACACAGCCGGCGAGGTGAATAAAACATGATTCCCAGGTTATAAATTCATGCGAATATAAATTTAATCGTGACATGAATCATCTGATCCGTTCTCGTCTTTATTCCACGCATCTGTTTGGGTATTTATGAGTTTGTACATTATATATTATATATTTAGTTACAGAGGAATTACGAATTTCAATATTTTACATTATAAATCACTCCAGTATTAATGTGCAACTGAACTATATGTATTTCAATAATGTAGATTGCTTAATGCAATATTGTCATACATCATGATATTCACAAATTAATCATGAATATTTTCGTATACCTACGTGGCGTGCCAGAACGCTGATGATCCTAATAAATTTACTCTTTAGCAAAATTCCTGCAATCATTTGAAATCTTTTCACTTTGATTTACTCCTAAAAAATTCATCGAGCTTAAAAACCCTCGTTTCATTATCCACACGATAGACTTCCTATCCCTTCGCTAAATGAAAGAGCTGGTAAACAAAGCAAAGCACCACTTGATCCTCGCATCCTCGCATGCTTACTAACTCAACCGGCAGCTCTCTCTCTCTCTCTCTCTCTCTCGACTCTCGGCAGTTTATCTCTCCATCGGCGTCTGCCGTCGCGAAAGATTGCGCTTTAAAATTCCGCTGGATTCCAGGGGCGCGTTCGCCGCGGCCGGTCGCATTCTCCTTCGATTTCCCATGCGTCTTCGGCAGGGCGCCGGATAGAAATATCGCGCCTAATCTCCATCGCGCGCCGCCGCCTGCGACTGTACGTGCGTGTAATGGCTCGCGACAAGTCGGCCCCGTGGATCTTCGCCTGGGAATGTGGGGATTGGCTGAGACGGATTGCTTGGCTCCGCTGTTCTCGGCTGATCAATTGAATTGTTCATTCGCCGAGATACTTTGGAATAATTGTTAACGATGGGTTGAATTTTTTTTTTAAATGGATTACTGTGATTGAATGATTTGTTAGGATCAACTATTACTTTCTGACATTGTCAATAAAATAAAAATATTATTGTTGCTTTTAAAGAAGTCTTTTTCCTTTAATGTGGTACAACTATTAAGACTATTTAAAAATTCAAACAATGAAAAACACTTTTAACGAATGCAGGCTTTAACATAGAAATGTTTGTTTTTTTTTACAAAAGAAAACATCCCGCCATCAATTCAGGAATGTTTTAATTAATCTCGAAACCTCCATTAAAACCTTTCATTAAAAATCTCGCGGCTGCTTACGCGCACGCAGGGACGCGGATTAATTAAAGATTTAGAATACAGCACACGCGTATAGCACGCATGCGTATTATAAATTAAATTTCGTTCTGTTATCTCTCGGTTATCGCTCGCGAAAGCATAAAATAAATCTCGCTCTCGATTTCAATTCACCTCCTTAATTAAAGCCGAAAATTGAAGTTATCGGCCGGAGCGTCGCTTGGAATCTCATCAAAAAAGGGAGCCGGCATTTACATAGCTTCTTCGCCGCTTTATGATTTCATCTTGCAGGAGTCGTGCTGGAACCTCGTCGGCGAGGATTTACGATGACGGCCTTTGAGGCGACGCACTTCCGCTCTTACTCGAACGAAATAGTGAGGGAAGGTGTAAGTTACGGAGGGAGAAATTGGGGGTGACCGAAGCTCGTCTTATTGCTTGGAAGAAGTATTGTGTCAAAAGTGGTTTTTCAGAATTTTTATTCTAAATTAAATTAAGCGAATAAATGCTTATATAAATAATTACGAAGGAATGAAAAATTTTAAGTTAATATATCTGCTTTGCTTTTGTAGATTGTTTCTCTAAATATATAATGTATAAAATAATAATCTGTTCTCTTTGTAATTAACGGCAAAACTAATTACTTCACTTTGAAGTTACATGAAGTATTTTATAGTTAAATTCAGTAATAATGACTTTAATTAAGAAAATAACTTGAGAAATAAAGACCATTTTAATAAATTCAAAGTAAAGCAAAAATCCTAAGAATTTGGATGGTTCGAAAGAAATTTATTACGTTAATTTAATGTTGTTGTTAATAATTAATATGTAGGTGACTTTTGAGGGAATCTTAATGCGAAGAATTAACAGGCATATATACACATATTTTTAATTAACTCGTTTCTCGTTAATTATCAAAGTTTCTGATTCATTAGATACGCAACGGATTGTCAGCACAACCTGTAATTGGAACTCGAATATGAAACTGCACTTCACGCGCCATATCTCGATCGAGGCAGTGCAAAATGCGCATTTCGCATTGTGAAAACGTTTCCAATTATTGGCTGAAATGTAACAGCTTCGAGTTTTTATTTTCCTACAGAGTCGGAAAAAAAGGTCAGTAAAAATTGGCGTATCAGTATTCATGGAACGCAAAACATCACCTAAAGCAAATTTTTTTTCGCCCCCTTTTTCGCGGGGGGTGGGCAAAAAATAATTTTCGCTTGTTTGCATTTATGCGCGCGACTTAAATTTCAGTCCGGGTCAATCTTGCTTTTGCCTTCGCAAACAATTTTCAATATCGGGAAAAAGCTCTCTCCCCGCGTCTCCTTCGTTTTCTGCCCAATATTCCGGCGGGACTCTATCGCTTGGCTTCGAATAAACACGGTAAACTCATAAACGGCGAGCGTTCATTTTATATGTGCTCTCTTGTTGTGAAACGTGCGTGCGCATCAGAATACGGTGTTTACATATCAATAAACGCCGCGGTGTGTAAAAACGCAATAATTACACATTCCGTCCGGCACTGAAACTTTTCCTGCGGAGTTATCGCAAATCGATCGACGCTATTTAACGAAACAATTCAGTTAATTGGAACAAAACTGTTAGGCTTATAATACTGTAATGTTCTATATAAAATGTTTTCAAAGATTATACTCGGTAAAACTATTTTAATTATTCAAAGGATTAATGAGCGCAATCTTAAACCCTTTTTACGCGGAAATTCGTTGCGCGCGATAATCGGCGATCGGGCCCCGCCGCACATATTCGTAGCAAAAGTTAGCGGCGCGCACATAAATCCTCGGCCGGCCGTAATTCCGGCTAACCACTCGGCTTTGACGTTTCGGCGCGCGTTTCATAGTATTTCACTGTCGGAGGCGCGTTTTATGCACACGTATGCATAGGCGCACCGGCCCCGTCATGCGTTTTACAGTTGCGCGATCTTGCATTAATGCGCGAGCACGTGAGTACCTCGTTGTTGCGCAGCCGCGTTAGGCATACGCGCTTTTAAGCCTCGGCTTTTAATGGCCCGTAAAGCTTAAGTAACTGGGGAATAAAATTTCTAATGAAACTTTTCATTTTCCTAGTCCGCCCCCGTTATGAAATTTGTTGGAGATATTGGCTGGAAGTCTTTTTCTTTTTCGAGAAACATTATGAGGGAGCTTCTTTCGAGCTTTTGTTATAATATATTCGACCTGGACGGTGAATTTTATGAAAGACGTTAAATGATTGTGGCAAAAAATTACTTTGAAGAATTACGAGTATAAATTTTAATACCTTTTTTCAATTCGAGTATCGATGGTTTCTTTAGTATTTATGATCGTCGAGTGTTCATTCATATTTCAAATATACGTTTTTAGGATTGAAACAGTAAATGTCTAAATAATGTATCGAAAAAAATATTGTGAACGTCCAAAAGTGTCACACCTTCATATATTCCTCGAATAATAACAGGTTATGAATAAAACAAAAACTAAAAACTGGCATATAGAGCTTTTAATGACATTTTTTAATTCAAAAATAGTTAAAAACATAACTATCGCAATGAATATTCCGCCTGTACGCATAAGGCATATTCAAAATGGATTCACTATTCAAAGATTCGTATTGCGAAGAAAGCGTATCAGGCATAAACATACCAACCTCCCTCGTACTTGACAAATACCCATTTGTGAACAAGCCCGAACGCACAAACAAGCCTCAGTAAAAGAACTCAGCCACAAAGATAGATCTCCAGCGTCGAAGCTGCTCTCCTCGAAAAATTAATTAAACATTTCCCTTCGCAAGAAACCTCTAAGCCCTCGCTCGTCTGCCACAGTCAATGACTCCGGCACTCGTTACTCCGATTGCCCTCCCTCCCTCCCTCTTTGTCTGCTCTCGCGTGTCTCGGCTCGGCTTTAAACATTTCTCGAAAAAAATGCATTTATGCGCGAGCTCTCATTGTTGTCTCCCCATCGCGAGTACGATGAGCGACGATGTGCTCGAGAGTCCGTTACTCCGACGTCGTTCCCTCTTTTTTCGCTTCCGCCTTTTCTTCCTTTACGGCTCTCCCCCGCTTTTTGCGGCTTCTTTTCTGCGGCTCTTTCTTTCACGTTGTTTACGCGCTTTTTTCTTGCTGTTTAACGCGGTGTTTATGGTGCTTTTTTTTTTTTTTTATAACACAGTTGATGAATTTTGTGCGTGCAGAAAAATTTTTTAATGCGCGCAATTCTCGTAAGGACTTTATGAAAATTCAAACGAAGAAATCAATAAGCGTGCATGGAATAAAATTTCAAATAACGTGAATTGCTTAAAAATGGATTTCTTGAATTTCTCATTTCTGGAATATTTTATTTTTAAACTTTTTCCTTCGAATTCCTTTGCATGAAAGTCCGCTTTATTCCTTTGATTGATTTTCATTTTTTTTTTCTTGCTGGCTGAACCTTTAAAGGTTTCCGTTAAACAGAGTTTTATTTATGCCGTATTCAAGCGCAGGAAATAAATCATTTACAATTTGAAATATATTTACATTTAGTTTTTAATTTCTGCTTTAAAACTAAAGAAATTCTTATTATATAAGTTAACTTTTTTGCAATGTATTATTCATTCAGATGGAAAGGAAATAAAGTAGAAAATCCCAGAACTTTCTTTCCATTATTTTTATCATTTTCTAATATACCTAACTATTAAACTTGTGCTTAGATTAATAACGTGTAATTAATAGAAACGTAATAAAATCGACGCAACCGCGGAAAGAAAAAGCAACAGATTGAAAAACTGCCGCAGATCTCTCGCATCGAGCCCTCTGCCTTTATTTCAAATCATTTGTCTTCCACACCCCGCGTTCTTTTTCCTCGCGTCGCGCTTCTCGCGCGTCATGCTCGCGTCCTCGGGTTGCCAACAAATGAATACGAATCAGAGCACGACTCTCTCCCTCCCTCCCTCTCTTTCTCTCTTCCTGTTTTGCTCGCGCAGCAGCACTTTACGCCGGAGCTATTATGTCGCATCCGTTCGCAGATACGTGACAAGCTCGTCTCTCTCCTCTCTCTCTCTCTCTCTTCCTGCTGAGTAATCACATACACTCGCGGCTTTTCCTTTCTTTTCTCACCGAGCGCGGCAATATTCTCGAAACTTTCTCTTTGCGCGCGGCGCGATGCGGGCTTTTTTCAAGCGGGTTTATTCAGAGGGAGCGAGCAGACGCCCGCCTGTGATTTGCAAATATTCCGACTGATTATGCGAGGCTAGAAGTGCGTGGGGGGTCGTTGCCGCTTCTTTCCAGGGAGCCGAGGTGCTGCTTTTTCTTTTTTTATTTTACTGCAAATTTTTTGTTAGCTGTCGTAAACTGCTGTTTTGTCGGACCGCTCGTTCGTGAATTTTGAGTGAGTGGTTCGATTTTATCGTATTGGATTTTCATATTTTCTTAAGCTTTTGTAGCACAAATATTGTTTATATTCAGTTTATTAACTCGAAAATTACTACACAACATTTAGCTTGCTACTCTTATACCACTTCAAACTATCTTCGCCTCCAATAATACCCTTTAATTCCTCAGCTTAAAAAACTGCCGCCGAGTTTTTAATCCCGGCAGCATCGCTGAGCCTTCCTTTATCCAATTTCATTGGGGCGTCTTATCGAGCACTCGTAGTTTTATATTATCGGCGCTTTGTCACCCCTTGGCGGAACGAGTGAACTCTCGCCGCGCAATGATACGCGTCGACAGCTCGTACAGTTGCGCTGGAAAACATTTTGCCGAGCTGCGACGATCCTTTTTTGCGCGAGCGGAGAGTGACGCGGCCGATATCGATCGCGCCGGTGGTTCGCTTATTGCGTTTTTGATTTTTGCAGGTGTCTGAGCGGCCGGCTGACCCGCGTGAACCTTTACTACTTACTCGTACTAATTATCGAATGTAATGCAATTTTTTAAAATTTTTTATTCGTATCTAAATAAAATAGCTGCAATTAAAAAATGCAGAAAATGTTATCGCTAGATTCAGGAGTCAAATGCTTTTTATGCGCAGCTTTTCAAGTAGCGATTAATCGATTACACGCACTACTTATTTAGCTTTGATTGGAAGTGTAATTCAGTCAACCACTGTTAATCACGTTCCCGATCATAATGCATTGCTCAGTAAATTTTCTGCATTAATTTATACGATTAATTAACTTGTAATTTGATAAATAATTGTAATTCATATCAATATTTCATGGATATAGAAATTAATTGCTCTTATCTGGTATGAAAATGGCTTTCTCTGTTATAGATTTTAACAATATTTGCAATTAATAAAAATGAATTTAATCTTTTGGCAATCTTGATAAATATGTAAATTGAGCATCCGCTTCAAAGTGACATTTACAAAAGTCATTTCAAGCTAAAGACCTCGAACCGAACCTTTTCACAATAAATTGCTGCATTTTTCAAAACTTTTAAAATACATCTGGTCCATAAAAAGATGATAAATACGCCAATAACAATAACCCAAAAGACCCCGAGAGCAAAAAAGGAACTTTGAAACGATTTGCATAATGCGTTCAGCTCGGCCGCGAAACTTTTTCTCCTCAGCTGTACGGCAAAAGATATGTAAAACGTCTGGCCTTGGGAAGGGCGTGTTTTTTTGTCGCTCACCTATATGACGCGCTCGAGTGACTCCGAATACATCGAAAGCGATACGCAGCGGCGTCCGTGAAAAAGCGAGATAATGTAGGCGTCGGTACTTTTTGCGCCCCTCGAACGAGGACAAATGCATTCCCCAATACGCTCTCGGCCCTCGGGGGGGACGGACGGCCCGGTATTTCAGCGATTCTGTCGCTGTCAAAAAAGTTTCTGTCGCTGACGCTTCGGAATTTTATTAAACGCCCCCCCGCGCGCGCGGTTAATGTCTGTTTTATAGCTCGAATTAGGCTGGACATGAATTCCAACTGCTTTTTTGGGGGGACGGACGGTTTTTAATCTCGTTTGTTTATCTTTGAACGGATGGAATAATAAACCGAGGAAATGTGTACTTTAAAAATGAGTAGTAAAAGGTTATGGGGTAGAGAATAAGTAAAAGTCAATGATTTATTTGTGTATTGTTCTGCTGAATGAAAATCAAGAAAATCTTGAACGACGTTGCATTAAAGTATTCAGTTTTGCAATCATTTTAGTACACTGTGTTAAACGAGAGAATCGATTGAACAAAAATAAATATTTGGAGCAATTATTGTTTACAATATTGTTTTCACGTTCAATTGACTCCAATTTCCGGGGTATTATTTCGAGCTTCCAATAATCTATTTGAAAACTTTCTTCGCGATACAATAAAAGTATATCGACGGAGTGCATCTCGTTATATTTGGGTCAGGGATTCGATGTAATGATGTCGAGAGTAAAAATACCCAGGCGCAATCAAGCTGAAATTCCCCGTTGAGCCGGCAGAACTATAATGGCACAGAAAACAGGAAATCGCAGAAAATTCTCCGAGTTCCTTCCTCTCTTTTCTCTCTCTCTCTCTCTCTCTCTCTCTCTCTCTCTCTCTCTCTCTCTCTATCTCTCTTTTACTTTGTTCTGATTCAGAGGAAAGGAGAGTGGTTCTTATGAAATTTTGTCTTATTTACTTCACACAAGTAGAGAAATTGCGCAAAGTGCTTCTGTTCTGCTGTATCAGGTCGAATGAGGCCGCGTTCGAAATGCAATACAGGAATTTTCACTAATTGAAGAAATAGTATCCTCTAAAACAGTTCCGAATTATTTTTATAGTACTATTTTTATAATATTGTAAGATTGGATATTTAAATCATAATAATAATAATTCAAACGGAATGGTGTTAAAACTGTTAAAATGCAATGAAAGTCATGCTTTACGCAAGTATAATTTGTTTTTGTTTCAATTCCAGAAAGCAAGGTTGTGTCTTATGGAAATATTTTACTCCTCAAAAATCCCTGGAATCCCTAAGATCAAGGATAAAATAGAGCTGAATCAGACATTTACATTCAAAGTTCTTTCATTAATCTCTTATTATTTATAATAAGAACAAAAATGCTTTACGAGCTTAGTTTGTTTCGAAATTTTGTACGTTCTAAATTTAATACGATTTAATAACCAAAGAAAACGCATTGAACATCTACCGAAAACGAAACAATCCAAGCTCAGCATCCCAGGCGAAGGTAAGCAGCCCCGCATATGCTTACGCATTTGAGCGTAAGGAGAATGGGCGGGATTACGCAGCGCAACTCGGGCTGGCCAAAATCCGGCGGATAGTGGCGCGCGGCGCGTCAGGCATTGTTGCCGCGCGAGAGAGAGAAGGAGAACGAGCGGGCCCGGAGATATGGTTAAGGGCCAATAAAACAGCTTAGCGGCTGGATGATTCTCTGCCAAGAGCCGCCGCGAGAAACAATTTGGTCGGGCAGATGAGACTTGCCGCGGAATACGGCGCGCTTCATTGTTATCTGCACGCTCGCGTGTATATGCTGGGAGGTCTTGATTACCGGTGAGGTGTCTGTCTGAGGTATTGAATATCAAACGTGTTTCGGAGAACAGCTAAAATTTCTTCAAATTGTTCTATTACAAAATTGCTGTGTTCTAAAATATTTGCAAAAGAAACTATTCGCATCTTGCCCGGCCACCTTATAAGCAATCCCTTCCCCGCGCTCAAGCACACAATCACCGAGCCTCCCAAGCCAATCAATTTTTCCCGCACTCCTCCTGGCACCGGCGCTCGTTCGAGTTAGCAGCCGGGAGAAACAATTAACGAAAGCCCGTGGCGGCGCGTGAGTCGAGTAGCTAATTTCGGCGGCTAAGCACGCATAAAACGCTGCGCATTTCAGGCAAGCAGGCAGGCTAATTAGTCGGCCGCGCGAGGAGCGACTGGGGGGGAAAACGTCGAGTGCCGCGGAGCACAAAGCCGAGGAACACTCGAGGCTCCTTGTTACGTCGCGGGGATCCCGCACGAGGAGGAGTGCGGCCCGATGGATTGTCTGATGATGGGGGGAGGAGACGTGGATGGGATTGAATGTATACTTCGGGGAAGATGAGGACCTGTTGGCTATTGATACGAAACGCTGAGCGATGAGGGTGCAGGGAAAGTACGTGCTCGAGCGTGGAAAGAAACTTTCGGTTTTTTGCCCTGTATCTTGATCAAATTTTCATGGAGTATTGTGGAAATAAAGGAAATATCGAATTTCAATGAATATGAGTACGAGTACTCTATGACATTTAATATTGACCGCCTTGTAAAGTATTTAGAAAAAAATATGTTACATCGCCGTTGCAACGGTATCAATAATTTCCTAACGCTCTTGCTAAGCTCTTTTTTCACCCATCAAAAGCCTCGACGGAACCCTTGCACACCGCTCCGCCTGCTCTTAGTCGCATTCGCACACGTCCAGCAACGGCGGCGACGACGGCGGCAGCAGCAGCAGGCTGCCTGCAGTTGACAAGGGCGGTTTCGGTTACACACACCGATATCGGCCAAAGTGGCGTCCTATTGCTTTCCTCTGCAGGCTCGGTCAAAGCAGCGTCGGCAGCCGAACGACAATCCGATTTACTCTGCATCGGCACCGAGGCGCCTTCCAGTCGTTCGGGTTCTCTCTGACGCCGATTACAGCGCACTGCGAGCGGCATCCGATTTCAATACCTCGATTTGTTTATACGCTTCGTAATGGCGATAGCGGTGCTTTGCTTCGTGGCGCGAGGACGTCGGATATCAGAGAAAGTCGATGCTGGGCTAGGTCCTGGCTCTATAGGGAGAAGGAGGGGGATACGCTTTTGGAAGTGGACCAGGAAAATTTCGAGTCGGGAAATGGGATATTTCCAGGTTATGGTTTGTGGATTATCTTTATTTTTTAGGGCAAGGAAAACCCTTCGTTTAGAGAAATTTTTATGTCTTGAAAATGAAAATGATAAAAGATATTTTTCCATGATGATGGAATTTTCATGATACTTATTATGTACGTGAAAGATATTAGATTAGTTGGTAGTATTTATTCTATAACAAAAGGAAAATGTTATAATTAATTGATAAAACTTTAAGCATTTGCATATTAGTACGAAATTGCAATTAAGGCAGAGGAAGAAAAACTGTTCGAAAATTTAAATATAGTAGCGAGAACGAATATGTTAAAATGCTCCAGTTACAAATTTTGTTGCAGAAAGGATGTGACGTAAAAAAATCTGGGACAAATATTAAATTTACGTTGCAACCTTTCCCGAAGACACAATGCATTCGTCGTGTGTAATGATTGGAATCGGAAAAAGCAAGAATTTCATTTGAGTGTGAATTTCTCACCTCTTTTTTCACAAAACCAGATTTACGCGAATAAACGGATTGAAGTACGTTCTTCGTGCTTTTTTATTCGACAAATTGTGCAGCTTCCAATTTTATCACTGGAAACGGGAAAATAAAAACGAATAACAAATTTTTTGAATTTCTAATAACTGACAAAAAGTTTAATGACAGTATTAATATTTTATAAAAAAAATTGATTTAATTCACATTTAGTAATTAGAATTTTCAATCAATTGTAGTAGAAGCAAGGAAAAAGTGATTTCCACAAAGTAATTTTGTAACTTTACCGAATAAAAGTGATGGAAGAATCGATCCAAGTATGAAAGGAAAGTTTCAGCACTACTTTAACAATACTTTCCTTTGAGTAGGTTACTTACTTTTATTTCTTAGAGGTTTACATTAAGTTCACTCCCATTATGAAAAAAAGAAGGTAAATCAATGTTCTACTTTTTCTTTGTTACTTTATTTCAAGTTTTGATACAAATCAATAAAAAAGTGAATTAAAGATAATAATCCAATAAATCTTCTAAATTAAATATTAAATTAATTGTAACTTTAATGCTAACTAATGTTCTGCTATTCAATTTTTCATAAATACATTTAACAACTAGAATAGCATAATTTATTTGGTATTCGTCAAGGAGTAAAGGGTTGTATGCGAAAATTAAATTTGCCTTTCGAAGTTAATAAAACAGGTGATAATTACGACAATAGACATAACTTACGACTGGAAATTAAATGTAATATACGACTCTCTTCACGTCTACCCAAATTAATTGCGTTATACAGTACATTTATTAACGAAAAAGGACACTTAATATTAATTTACTCTGTGAATTTAGTTCAGGGTAGTTTGTAATTTACTGCAGAGACATTTTTTAAAATTGTTTAATTTTTTACTGCCATATATTTCGCGTTACAAAAATGTATTTATGTATACAGAGATTAATTTAAATTTATGGTGTACAAAGTGTGAAAACGAGAACAAAAAAGTATTTTTTTTTTTCCTGTTTAAAAAAACTCTATGAGAATTTATGATGACCGATAAAATAAGATCGATATATATTTGTTTCAAATATTGTCAGCAATTTATTCTTGGAAACTTTTACTTATTTTGATTGTACGTGATGTATTGCTGAAAGTTTTTTCTGAGAACCTTGAATAAGAAAGAATTTCTTTCCAAAGTTTTGCTCTTCTTTTTTATAAGTATTGTTATGTACTGACACATTGTGCATAAAAAATGTTTTCATTATTTTTATTAGTCACACAAATTTTATAAATCATTCTGTTTTCCTAAGTACTCTTTCAAAAAGTAGCTCAAGAACATCTTTCGAAATTCTACAATAATACCATATTTTTCTACAAAGAAGCGGAAGAGCAAAATAATATCGTCACACCTATTCGAACGCGTGAAAATTCAAGCAACTTAAGCAAAGCCTTATCTCACCGAACGCTCGCACGAGCCGAAATCCAAAGCCGCGCCTACCGAGGCGCAGACCGCCGTGCGGCGGCTTCTTCCGCGGCCCGCCGTCATTCGATTACGGGGAGCCAAACGAGATTAAGCGCTGATTGCGGCCGGGCGGCGTTACGATCCCATTACGCGCGCAGCCGCCCCCCGGCGTATTAATTGGCCGCCGCGCAGCTCGCAGGTCTGCATCGGCGGCCGTAATTCACTCGGCGACATTAGCACTCACACGCGCCGGATCTTTCCGGAGCGAGAGGCCGCCTTGCGTGCCCTGCCGGCGGCCCCCGGTTTTACCGGGGGGGTGGAAGGCCGCCTCGTTGGAAAATGGGGAGAGCGTTTGATTTCGAGACTCGCGCTCCTGGCTGATGGATGGGTTTGTTTGGGTAATTGGCGTTTGGCAGGATTAATTTGGGGGAGGCGCTTGCCGAGACATTGTTTTGGGGATGTAAGCGGTGTTGACGGATAGTAGAAGCTATTAAAAGTCTGATAAATGCTTTTCTAACGATTGCACTGCTGGTATTTTGATTTAAGACTTTTAATTTATAGTTTTTCACATAGGAAATATTTTTTAAAAAGATTTCTGTAATTCCTTCCCTATTTGGAAATTCAAAGTGAATTTATATTGAACGCTTTTAAAATGTATTTTTACATATTAATCTGGGTATTTTCTTATTTGTAGCTCGTACATCTTTGTCGGGAGTTTTCCTTGGGCATGCAGTTTAGGAAAATGTCGAGATTTTCTCGTAAGAAAATTCTTTTCCTTTTCTTTTCTTTGTTCGCTGGCTTGTCTCTCTTCAACCTACCACTAGCGATAGCGACAGCGTCAATCTACATATCTAGAGTTCATTGTACTTTCAACTAGTATTATACAAGTTTCTTAATATTTAACTTTACTGCTAGTAACATATGGGCGCTAAATAAATACATTTCAAATAAATTTATAATGGAAGATACGCATTTTTATTTCCTGTGTTTTACATCTAAACAAGAGGCACTCGCTCCCTTAACCCCTCAAAAATAATCAGCTCAAGCAAATCCTAAAAACAAACTCAACATAAACCAGCCCATCCATAAGCAAATCAGCCCTCCTTCCCAATTTGTTCAGCACCCCTACGGCGCAATCACTCCGAAAAGCAAACCTGCCAACCACTGCAAAATTCGCGACTAAAAAGCAAAACGCAATAAGCAGCATTGCCGGCCCGGAATTCCTTTGAAGAATTCGCTCCCGAGCCTCAAAGCGAGTATAGTCGAGGTGGCGACGCAAAAGCCGGAACGCCGAGTGTGTCAAATTGTCAGCACCAAGAAAAATGTTACTACTGCGCCGTCCTCGCTTTTTTTGCCGGCCGCCGCTGTCTTTCAGAGCAGCCAGCCAGTCGGAAACTGCTGGATCGGGTCGGCCTGCCAGCTTTCTTGATTTCTGCGAGTAAGACTGGATTGGCTGAGGGATGAGCCTTGGTTTTCAGAGAAATGTGCTGCTGTCCATCCGGGGGAATATTTTTTGTTTGCAATAAGAGATGAGATATATTAATAATGTTTTGTTCGAACCTGAATTACTGCAGTCACGATATTTCAAAATAAGATTCTTTTATTAACCTTTAACTTAAAAATATTCGATTTGAGAGCATTTAAATTACTGTACGTTTATTGGAAAAATTCTTACTTTCCAAGAATGTATTTCGTAAAAACATTTTTACAACTGAAAAACGACAAAAAAAAATTATTTTGTAGAATGTAATATTCCGAATCTTTTATGAAGCACCTACGTGGCAAAGGAATTCCAACGAAAATACTTTTGCTCAATTGCCTAACAAAAACTGAACTTTACAAACCAAAAAATAATTGCAATCCACCCTCTCCTCGCAGCCTTTCAAATCAGGTCACCTGTAAATAAATCAGTAATTACTCAAAGGAAAAAGAAACGTCGAAATCCATTATTGACCAAATAAAAAGACAAGCTTAACACGCGACTTTATCGGCGATAAAAGAAGGCGATCGACATTTGTTTAAAACTCACTCCTTTCCTTGATTCCACGACACTCACAGACACTCACAGACACTCACAGACACACACACAGACAGCCACTAGCAGCCCTCGCTACTTTCTCTTACTCGGGCCAACCAATGTCAATTACATCGAGAGCTCGCTCGCTGGTAATTGAATCCTTGGAAGGAGGCTCCCGGCTCGGTGAGTGTATCGGAGAAATAAAAAGGCGGCCCCGATAATCAAGAGCTCCGACTCGGCCGCATGCAACCGGCGTGCAGGCACGCACACCCACGTAGGCTCTCAGCTGCGAGAGCAGTACTTTTTTCTAATTTCGCTTTATTTTCTGGAGAGGAGCTTGAGAGAGCTCAAAGGGGGATCGATGAATCGGATGCGCGACGCTTGGCGATGGACGCTTTTATGGGAGATGCCGGGACTTGAGTGCTCGGGCTTTTCAGTGTGTCGAGTTTCTTTCTTTAATGTAAGGATTTTGTTAAAAGTTTTATTGGAGAAAGTGGAAACATTCGCTGAATTCGATGATCCTCGATTTTACGATCAATATTAATTAAGCAATATTATGCGAAAGGAATCTAATACCCTCGGAATTCCTTTTCCTGTAAAGCTAGATACAAATAAAAAGAAATTTTAGAACGAAAAAGATCCACATAAATTTGTCTATTCAATGTGGTTATATTTATACGCCGCTGAATCTATTTTGGATTATTTTCACCAGAAATTACCTTCTTTAAAATTATTTTCTTCCAGAAAAATAATTTTTCGTAGAAATGATCTTGACATATTTTATCTGGAACGGTAGCAGTAAAATGTTCTTAATTACTGAGAATTTCTCCTTTTTAAGTATATTTTAATGAATCTCAGCTGGTGTTTAAATTTAGTTCACGACAAATGTTATATGAGATTTCGAGAACGCAAAATATTCGTTTTCAATAGAGATTCCGATACCAGATACCTAATAACTCAGAACTAGGACATCAGTGTCAATACAAGGATTTCAATTTTGCTTAAAATTCTTGAAATAGTCTGAGTACACTCGACTGAATTATTGAACGGCATGTCGGAGCTTCTTGCAAATAAACTTTGATTTTTGACTTATTTTAACTCTTCTATAAGAATATAAAAGTACAAAAAACCAATAATTCAATCATGATAATCAAATAAATCGCTCAATGAAAAACGGCAATATAATACTTTATAAATTTGTAAGAATCTTGTTTGTAGATTTCTTTTTTAACTTAAAGAAAATAATATACAAGACTTCGTATTCACACAAACTCGTTTTCAAGTAGAAAACCCCGAGTTCGGTGCAGAAAAATTCTTCAACTAAAAAACCTCGTCAGTTAAACACTAGCTGAGCACCCTAAGTTTCCCCGAAACAGGACATAAAATTTTTTCACCGTGCATGCAAACGGGCTCTAAAATCCCAGCGCAACTTCCTCGACCGGCTCGGGCCAGATAACGCTGTACGCGTAAGCGAACAATCAGCGATCGGAGGGAAATCACCCGGCGCGCACCGCAATAGAATCCCATTTTCCAGGGCCGGATCCTGTGTGTACACACGCAGAGAGCGAACTTTGAAATCCGCTATCTGGGCGGCGACGAATCTTTATCGGAAACTGCGTATACGTGCGTCTGCGCGGCTTCGCCGGACGAGACGGAGGATTAGCCGGGGTTCAAGATGCACAAAGGAGGATTGTGCTTGATAGCGGAGCTGTGCGCAGATATGTACTTTGCGAAGGAGTTTCTGGGAGTGAGAAGGGAGAAAAATCTTTCGAATTATGTAAAATGTTGAACTGTTCTGTGTTGGCAGACGCAAGTAATATTTCGTAAAACTTTGTTTTATGTAAAGAACACAAAAACGAATCGTACAAAGATTTGAAAAAGCTCCATACAGTGCTGTGATTTTTTCATCTTTTATTTCAAAATAGTTTCATTCTCTACGTCATTATTTTCCATTTGAGAAGTATTTTAATATACTATTACGCATAAAATATCTCCGTAAGGGCGCGTATCTGATCCCATAAATTTCAGTAAAATAATTTAAGAACGATAACGACACGGTCAACTCGCAAAAAGCAGCCCTGGAATCAGGCATTCATAGCTACCTTCGGTCCCTTATTATTTCGAAACCGATCGAGATAATCTCAGCCCCCAAGCCCCAGAGCCCTCGCAAACTCCGACATACAAAGACACTCTCCCCCCTCCCTCCTCCTCTTTCTCGCCTCTCGACTCGACTCTCGCGCAACTTCTTCGCACTTGCGCCTGAAATATTTATACAAAACGAGAGACAGCCGGCAGAAAGCAGATCGAGAGACAGAAAGCACTTTCCTTTTCTCCCGGCGAGAGAGAGAGGAGGAAAGTTTCCTAACGAGTGAGCGGCACGAGGCGCAGCCGCGGGCGCAAAAACTCATTCCGCGAGCACGCGAACCTCTCGGGGGGTGCCTGAACTTTATGAATTTTTTATGCCGAGCACGGGATTTGATGGGATCGAAGGCAAATATGGAGGAGAATTGATCGCGACGAGAGGCGGCTGCGAAGGAATATGGGATCAAGGGAGGTTAATCGATGATGATGTGTTGATTTAGCTTTTATTTAATGAGGATTTATGGTCCTTTGGGGGGTTGGACGGGAAATTTTCGGGAGATTTTTTTAAAAACGCGATGGACGTTGACAATTTTGAGTGAGTAATTTATGGTTAAATTATTCACATTTTAGTTTTAGAGGCTGACATCGAAGTTTTTTAAAAATAAAAATTGCTCACACAAAATAAGGACCGAAAATATAATCTGAAATTTGTTGAATATTTAGCAGTTTGCGTTAGTTTCTTTTTAATTACTTAAATTGATTCTTTTATTGTAAATAAAGTTTTAAAATATGACTCGGGGCTTTTTAGAAAATAAATCTACTTCAGCCGTAAAAGTAGATTAAAGTTTTTACAGCCAGTACATTTTGAATTTGCATTTCTTTCGTTTAAAATTTTATAAGGTCTGCTATAATAACTAAAAAAATTCGTAAATGAACAATCGAATGTAACCGCGAATATTTCACTGTCAAAATATTTTACGATTACGATTACGTCGCAACTAACCACGTCCCCATCATGTCCCACCTAAAACTTTGCTGCCTCTCTCTCTCTCTCTCTCTCTCTCTCTTCGTTTCGCCAACTTAGCACCTAAGCAAGAATAGGACTCTCAGGAGGAGCAAAGGAGGACAGGTCAAATAAAAGCAGTTTATGGAAAGAGTAGAGAGCTAGCCAAGACGGAAAACAACGTAATGGCGTGCGAAGAACTGTGCAAAGGTGACGGAGTTTATGGGGGAATATACGGGGAGAAAAATGATATACGTTGCGTAAGAGTGAGTTAGAGGGACGTTTTTATGAAAGAGAGAGAGAGAGAGAGAGAGAGAAAAGCAGCAGAGCGGGAGACGTTAATGCAAAGCATGATGGAGATGGATCCGCGCGATATGGAAATTATATCAGAGGATTGAATTCTTCTCGGTATGATTTGAATAGCGCGCCTGACGCGATATTTCACGCCCGGAGCTTTATATCGCTAGAAAAGTTTCGCATTACCTGCCCTGCACTTTTTTTTTTTTTTTTTAATTAACGAAATTTTCGAACGCTGCTTTAGAGTGAAATATGTCCTCGTAAATTTTGCTTTTTAAGGCGCGAAGAGAGGATGTTGTGTTTTAATTGATCCGAGAGATATATGCATTTGTGAACATTTTAAGATTTTTTGCTGTATTGTTATTGCGGCAGCGTTCGAAATATATTTTTTAAAAAAGAGACTTTTTCTCAATTTTATGGGAACATTTTACGTATTTTCGGTATCGTATCAGAATATAGATCAGATAAAAATCTCTTCAAAATTCAGGCATTTTCTAAAAATATTAAAAATAATATATATAAAATTTATATTGTTTTGCATCAGAGAGCTTTCCTTGAATACATTTCTGTGAGCAGTAAAATGGCCTAAAATTCTTTTATTGAATTTGCTTGCATTGAAAATATTTAAATTCTTGAAACTTTAGTTATTCTACCTTTTATTAAATTTATTTAGAAAAAAAACAATTTACAAAAAAAAGTACAAGTTTAGATTACCAGAAAATCAAAAACTCGCTGAAAACTAAAAACTTTCTCTTCAAGCGTCATTATAAAGCAGTTCTCGCGAAGCGTAAAAACGCCAATAAATAGCGTCGGCACGCGGCGAGACCTAAATAATTCCGCGTTTACAAGCAGCGAAGTATCCAGGGCGCATTTATTACCTAGCCTTAATCAAGTCCCTCCACGAATTCCCGGCATCCATAGCGTCGAAAAAGGGACAAAGGAAGGCAGGCTGGCTTGCGCCGCGAACGAGTAATATAAGACGGGAATGAAACAATATTAGAAAAGGGAGGGTCTTCGGGGCGCCGAAAATCCAGGCGGCCCCGCGCAATTACGTCATACCGTCTGTTATAATAAGGTAACGGCCTCGTAAACTTTTATCGCCGGGCTTTATTACGAGCCCCGGCGCGAAAAACGCGTATTATATTCGGCTCTGTGTGCCGCCGCCGCCGCCGCCGCCGCCGCTGCTGCCGTTGCTGCTGCTGGGATGCCTTGGAGACGGAATCAAACTGGAGAAAGTTTACGAAAGAGTTTATAACGGAACGGATATTAAGAGTGCGGTGAGAACGAATGTTGCGGACTTTCAGCGACAAATTTTGCTCTTCTTAGTGAAACTGCTTTTTAGATACAGTCTTGTTTATTGCTTCGGTTTCCTGAATTTTGATGGAAAATAAATGAGAGTGAACATAAAATAAAAAGCTGAATTTTTACAGAAAATTTATGTTCATCTCGTTAAATAAAATGTAAATAAAATATAATTTGATCTGGTCAAATAATTTTACTACAATACATGTGGAATTCTAATTGCTGAGATTTACAGCACCGTTTTTTATAACAAAAGAAAGTTTGTAAAACAAAATATTTTTTAGAACGTCAAATCCTGACGGAAGCAACAGAAAATAAAAACATCAGAAATAGTTATTTTATCGTTGAAAAATATTGTTTTAGAAAAACAAAATTGTTTTCCTACAACAACTATAACTTTGTCAATTCTTTAGGGGTTTCAGATTTTTTATACAGTTAGCTTTTTATTGATCTTTTTAAAAAAGGGAAACATAAAAGAAAGCCAAGAAAGTAACTATTTTAATAGTTTTTTCGTCATTGCAAAAATTGCCTGAAAAGTTTTTATTTCATGTGCAGACGACAGGCAATATTTTTCTGGAAAAATGTAAGATGTAATTTAACATTTTATGAAAAATGTTCAATTTCGCCGTCAATTTATTTAGAAATCTGTCAAATTACTTGAAATTTACGTAACGCCGTTTCCATAGAGAAAACTTAGATTGAAATTGACGCAATTCATCAAAATTATCTCCTAAAACAAAGCAATATGTGTCGCTTAACGACGTAACGCACATTCCATTACGCTTATCGCGTGAAAAAATCTAATCTACCTCGGAAAAATCATAAAGTAACAAGCCATAATCATTCAATCAGCGATAAGCTCGCAATCTAAACGGGGCATCTGCCCAGCCTTCCTCTTAAAGCACACCGTCAGGACGTTCTAAACGAAATTCGAAGCATAACCGAAACCGTCCGAAAAATCAAGCCATAACCTTCTTGCAATATCCCTGGACCTCGTCAATGGGGTTACGAGAAAAAGCAGAACGGCTCCTGACTCAGCGCCTTGCGATTGAATCCGACGAGTAGCAATAGCGAGATTGTTATCAGGGGGTTCTGTATGTATTTGTATGTGTGTGTGTGTGTGTGTGTGGGTCCGGAAAACGAGAATCATCGTGGCAATTTGCTTTGTACGATACGCGAGTGTATAAAGGGGACGGGTTTACGTGTCTGCTGATAGAGAGATGTTTTATGCGCTTAGCAGAGAGTGGAACGCGAATCTCTTAGTGGATACTGATGAGAGGGAGCCTCTTTGCTTGATTGTAATACAAAAGAAGTGATTCGATTTTCGGCTCGATTTGCTTCATTTTGCCTTATTATTTTGGTTTAAAGCATTTTGAAAAATTGGAGGCAATGTCGTAATTTTTTATTATTTATTTAAAAAAAAAGAACATGAATAAACAAAATTATTTTATGCGTATTAAAATTAAGAAACTAATAAATCTCCTACATATAATAAACCCCAACTCCTTATAATAAACAAACGAAATATGATGTAAAAATATAAGGTCCTCAATACGATCTTTATATAACCCCTATTTAATAAAAAAAAAAACTAATAATCTAAAGTTTCTCCATAAAAAGTTTATTTTTAACTCTTCGCCCCACGTCTCGTCGGTTCATCAGCGAACTTTTCCATTTGTCCCAACCTGGGCCGCTGAACCCCAGCAGTTTTTGTGATGCATCGGCCAATTACGCAGGGAAGGAGCGAGGAAAAAAGGCGCGGAACTTGCGCATTCCGGGGCCACACACGGCAAAGATCCTGCCTGCAGCGGCGGAGCTAACTTACAACCCTCGGCGTCTCGGGGAAAGAAGGACCCCTCGGGGCTACTCTCGTTCATGACGCTCGCGGAGGACTCCCGAATCCCGACATATCTTTATCGAATGCGGAACGTATTGCTCCCGAGGGAGCGGAGGCTCGAGCCGAGCGCAGATCTACGAGCTTGATTACCGACTGCGCAGGCGCACTTACGTGATGATGCGAGCCGGTCCCATTTTTCGGATGAGGAGTGATGTATGCAAGGATTATCGGTCGCTGCCTTTCTCGGCAGGAGGTAATTTATGATGGCTGCTGGGTGTCAAGAATGACAGAGGTGATTTGCTTCACTGAGATGTGAGGATTCATTAGTTTTTTAATTAAATTCGCGTCTAATCTACTATTATTGAAAAAGTTTTTTAAGGCTGCAAAAGTTATATCTAACGATTTTTTATTTCTGCTTTTAAAAAATATTTTCAATAAAATAAATAAATCCCTATTAAACAGCTGTTCTAGTTCTTTCAATCATCAACTTTCATAAAAGGATTTCTAACATGATGTGTGGTGGGGAGTTATTAGGTGCGAAGTAATTTGGGAGTAAGTTTGTAATTGTCCGCAATTCGAGAGAGTCAATAAACTAGATATTCCACCAAATTTTCGAAATTCCTGCCAACAATTGTGTCGCGAATGCTACCTATTCGCAAATTTCAAATTATCTCCTATTTGAAATTTCAAATTGTTTGTAAGATAAGAAAGATGAAATTTTAATTGAAACGCCATTCTACAATTGCTAAATTCAATATCAATTAAATAATATAGCTTTATTTAATTAAAAGATTTATTAACGAATTTTTTATATAATTAATGATAAAGAAATATTACGATCAATTGCACAAAATAATACAGAATAAAATTTAACTATAAAAATTATTGTGTACAATAATTTGTGTCTTAAACTTGGGACATGTCTAAGTTTGATTACGCAAATACTAATTTAAAAAATACT
Source organism: Ormyrus pomaceus (assembly GCA_900474385.1). Lineage (NCBI taxonomy): Eukaryota > Metazoa > Arthropoda > Insecta > Hymenoptera > Ormyridae > Ormyrus > Ormyrus pomaceus. The sequence continues at coordinate 17,156 of UCOM01000773.1, read as the reverse complement.
TTAACAACGTAATTTTCCTTTTACAATTTCTTCTATTTTCTACAATCATCATGACCGAAATATCGGATCATCCTAAAACAAACTCCTCACTTCACCATATTTCATCCATTCTTAATACACTTCCCAAGGCTACAAGATCTACTAGACAAGCTCCTTACCCACCCCAGATTTTCTCCCACCTCTCTTCGAAAGTCGCATCGACGATATCAGCCATAAGGGGGCGGATAAACTCCTTTCTCTCTCTCTCTCTCTCTCTCTCTCTCTCGGAGAGAGAGAGAGAGGAAGAAGAGCAGGGAATTTCCGAGTGGCTGCAGAACAGGGTGTAAATTATCGCCGGCCCGAGAGTTACGTTACCCGGCGGTCCGCGGCAAATTCTTGTGAATCGGCTATTTCTTTGCGAGAGCCGACGAATTGAATTTTTTTCACCTTTATTCGCACGTTTACAGCCCATATGGATTCCTATTTTCTGGGATGAATCTCTTCGCTTATTCAATGCCAATTTGTGAATAACAAACTATTTTTCATTTTTTATTAAAGGTATAGATCTTGATGATGACATTCATTTTTCCTACATCTAATCTCACGTATAATAGAATTGTATAAAACAATTTGAAATAAAATACTTTATTAAATGCACTTTGTATATTGAAAATGTAAAATGTATTAGGAGCATTAACATTTAAAGATAATAGATATCTTTTAGCATTTAATCACGAGTATTTGATATCATTTCCGTGAGCTTTAGAAGCTTCTTTGCTTTGAATAAAATATATTCAGATTTGCATGTTTTGAGAGCAAAGAAAATACTGAAACGAAAAACATATATATCTTTCTACATCGATTGTCGAACGTCAGGTGCAGGTTTAATCTTGGCTAAGATCAAGGACCATGGAAAAAGTGAACGATCCTTAATATTTCATCTACACCGGCACAGAAGAACCTTATTTATTCATGAGCAAACAAGCTTTTTCTTCGCGAGAGTCAAGAAAATGTTTAGAGTAAACTGAATCGAAAACAGAGCGGAAACCAATTTCATTTTTCGTTTTTGATGTAAATTTAATAATGTTTGGGATATTAATTTTTGGAGTTGTTCTAAAAATCTTTTATAATTGTATTTTAAAATGTTAGGAACAAGAATAAATAAATGGTTTTTGAAAAATGCCGGTATGGATCGGAGGTAATATTGGAACAACAAATTAGTTAGGAAGAAGCTAAGTGCCAATGAATTGGCAGCGGTTTTTTAAATTATTTAATAATTTGCACGACCAAGAATTTAAAGGTCGTATTATAAGTTATTTTCCTAGGATAAAAAATTGCGCGTGTAACTTTTTCTAAAAAGTATAGCTTTTAAAAGGAACTTATTATATTAATAACTGTGCGACTAGCAGAAGGACATGCGCAATATTTAAAAACTAGTTAAAACTTGGACAGTACAAGAATAGCCTTGCCAACGCATAAGCAAGAGGAAACTTTAAATGAAAATAACTTAGCAAAAAAGAAAAAGTTAAAGAATTCGCTTTGTATTACAAAATATATGTACAAAATAATGGTCAAGAAACGTCTTTAAAAATGGCTTCTTTTTTTGTGAGAATACTTATATTATTCAAATTTTTCAATTTTTCTATACATTGTTTACTTTCCAAATAAATCAAAAGATTGTACTGAGCCTTACATTACTACTCCCCTTGCAAATGCGTTTGAGCTGTATTTTGCAAAGATCGTTAATGGATTGGGAATCGACAACAAGCTTAGAAATCCTAAAGGGCTCAGTCGAAAATTTCGACGCCAGACAGCGGCCGGTAAGTACTCGGCGTTTACTCTCGGCGCAAAGGAGAGAGAGAGAGAGAGAGAGAGAGAGAGAGAGCTAGGGGTCAAACAACTGAGCGAGCCGATTAGAAGGTGAGTCCGTAACTCCTGCGGGCTCGGACGTTAAATAATTATTAGGGAGAGAGGGAGGCATCAAGCCGTCGAGTAACTATCTTGGAAATTGCTCCTCGGACGAGCGCCCCTTCAAGAAGCAAACTACCCCCCGGCCGCTGTCGCTAGACTTCACTGCCACTCGTCTTCTTGCTCTTTTACCTCCTTGTGTTCCGCTCGTCTTTTTTTATAACTTTTTTTTACAACAAAGTGCAACGACTTTTACGGCATAGCGAGCTCTTGTTTTCCTTTTTTTAAATAACGCTTTAATTTTTTTAGTAATTAATAAGAGAGTTTATTTCAGAAAGGAACATCAAATTTTTGGGTTATTAAAACTAAATCTCACCATTTTCCGAGGAGATAGACAGAGATCAATACCTTAAGATGTTAATATTTGAAACGTTCAAAGTTGCAGTGACATTCTTCATTTTCTTGTCAAAAACTATTTTTAAGTAGAAAAAAGTTAGTTCAGTCAGACCTTACTACAAAAACGTTTTTTTTTTAAATCTTTTTATCAGCATAAAATTATACAATCTGAGTGTCTAACAAATTGATAAAAGTTTGCTACTAACAATCCAGAAACTCATCAAGATTCCCATCCAAGCGCACAAAACACAAGTTCTGCAGAAAAATTTTTCCATCTTTATTGAATAACGCGGAGATCGCGAGTATAAAACAAACTTTGAACAAGGCCATTCTCGCATTATTTTCAATTCATGAATTTTAATCAGCGAAATTCTTGCTGCCTCCGTTTCGAACATTCAATTTTCCACTTTCGCTAATTGCTTTCTTCGGCGCGTTGCGAGGAGGAGAGAGAAAAAAAAGCTTGGCGATAAGCGACGCGGCATCGGCGGCGCTGCGCGGCGGCGGCGGAGTAATCAGGCGAATGCGATTAGGTGCGAAAAGTTCGAGCTCCGCTGGAGAAACTGACGAGACCAATCTGGAAGTGGCTATCAACTTAGGCGAGTTTGCAAGAGGAGCCCGGCTTTACGAGCCTAAGCAGTTGCCAGCGTTTTTAATGCGGATTTGTTTTTTGAGACCGGCGCGCTTATCCTTGGTATTACGCTGATTGTGAAAACTCAATCTTGTTTTATTTGCTCTTTTAAAAAAGAAGAAAAGCTTTGTAAAAAGGACTATAGAGCTAATTAGTAAAAATTATTAACTTAAAATATACATTACGTAATTATAATGTTTATTCCAACTGATACGATGATACTTCTGCTCAATATTTTAATATATTTTTCAGGCTCTTTATATAATTTTAAATAAAAAGATAATGTTTCTCATTTTACCATGACGATATATAATATTTTGTCTTTTAATTAAAAAAGTCAATGTTATCCATGAACTCTAATATTTCGTAAATATATCGTGTAACATTTTGGAATATTTCCTTTTAAAAAACAAAATGGAATTATTCCTGGCGCAAATGAAACATTAACAAAATGTACCTGTAAAATTTTTTAAAATCTTTTAATTTTTTGTAATATTACATTGAAATTTTATCTACAAAACTTGCACATAAACAACCTTTTATTACTTTCGATTTATTTTATTAAAATTCTTTTCACTTTCAGACGCTCGCAGCAAAAGCAGCTCGAATCCTTTTTTTTCTCGGCAAAGCCGTTAAAAATCCTCCTCTCCCATTTAATCGCAAGATAAAGTGCAGCAGCAAAGCGTAAACAAGCGGCCCAAGTTTACCGGAGCCTAATAGAGTAGGCATAGAGCTTCCTCGCAACTTTCTAAGTAATCCTAACGGGCCGATGCCAAGCTTCCTCCCGCGAAAGTAAAAGTTTTCTTGTTACGCGATTTCATAAATAATTTCTGCGGCGTCGCCGTTGCGGGCTCGATAATTGCCGGGCATTCGAGTCGCCAGGTTATTTTTTTTTTCGCCCGCGGCAAAAATTGCCTCGTTATTCGCTGCTAAGTGTCGCCGAATGTCGCCGGAGCCCCACCCAGGAATTGCTGCGTTGACTTTTCCCTGGCCTGGCCTTATATACCTACTTCGTTTTTACGACGTTCCTGTGGCGTCAACAGTCTTACGGCCCGGGTGTACTTTTGATGGTGTCTAATTTACGGGCGGGGGATATAAATTCGGGATATTGCGGACCGTGATGGAGCTTGCTGAGTGGGAGTAAAGCATTTTTTGTTTATAAAGAATTTTGTTTTACGCGAGGCTCGATTTTTATTAAAAGCAAATTTCCATATTACTATAATATGGAGATTTTGGAAAAGCTTCTTCGTTTATGGTTTGCAATACATTTACTAATATTAAATCTTTTTTTAAATTCATCCAAGTATCTCGTGCACTTTAGCATACGTCATTTGCATTTTACACAATAAACATATTATCCATTTACCAAAACATTATCGCAACTCTCTGCGGGGCAGTATCTGTATACTTTTTGTTATTAGGTTTTGCGTTATTATACCGGTATATTTTTGCATCCGTAATGTTCAAATGAAATTCTACATGAGCCCACGTACGTATCTTATGGCACAAATTAATCTATAAATGTATAGAACGACAATCTGTAACAAGATTTCATTAAAAATATGCACATTTCAGCAATACATAATCATCGATCAATAAAACTCCCCCGGCCGCAATTATAGTTCGCCGAGTGTACGACAATCAAGGTCCCTCCCCCCGTCCAATAAACCGAAAAATGTTCAACAAAAGAAATCCTTCCGACTCGCTGCTCCTCCGAGCCGAAGACATCCCATCAGCCTCGTCATGCGGCCCGCTCGCAAATTGAAAATCCTATTCCAGCGGAAGCGAAGAAGAGTGTATCACGTGATCCGTCACTCTCGAGACTCGTCTCCGCTCCCTCCTCGCTCGTTTCATCATCGGGGTTAGTTCGAGTCTCGCGGATTAGCGAAGTTCTCATCGCGTGCAGGCAAGAAGAGATCGACTCCGAGGAGAGAGACGCGCGCGCTGCGTGCCAAGGCTCGTTTCCCTCTCCCTCTCCCCCGGGCAACTTTCCCCGAGAGCGCGCGCCTCCGGATTGTTCGCAGAGTGTTTTCCGAAATATGCCAGCTACGCCTGCCTGGGATCGGCTAAATGCGCTTTCCGAGTAGACGCTCGCTTTTTCGTGTTTAGTTGCGCAATCAGCGGAACGGCAATCTGTAGATTTCTTTTCTCGAGGCTTGGAATTAAACGAGTACGTGTTTTATAAATATATATTGAATATCTCCAGTGCTTCTCCAAGGTAAATAATCCACTAAACGACAATAAAACTTTCTCCTCCAATCCAGCGAAATAACCCGCCTCTCCCCCAGCTGGGTAAGAAACCGCTCGCAGGAGGATTATAACGCACGAGGAGTCCTTTGTTTTCTATCCCACCTGACGGTAAAGTTAGGCAGAAGCTGTTATAGCCGCGGCGAAATCCGATTGAAAGTTGAGCAAGAGAGATAGATCGAAGCGCCGCGCGGGCGCGAGACGCCGAGCGCGGAGCTGCGCTATAATACCTTGCACCAGCTTGTATAGACGAGTTCCCCTCGCCACCTCCCCCTCCTGTCCCCTGCGGGATCGCGTCGCGACGGATTGATGGAGTTGTTCGCTTAAACGCACCGCCGGCGCCGAGCCCCCCGACCCCCGCCAAATGAAACATTATTTATTTTTGCGTTCGGGATTTCAGGGATTTCGGAGCTCTCTCTCTCTCTCTCTCGCCGCTGAGGGAATGTGACAGCCGAGGGTTGTATTTATTAAATGTGGCTCTGATGAATATTCTGCACTTTTAAATAAGATTAGACTGGAAAGAGTCCGTATATTCTAGTAATTTTTTACAGTAATTTAAATGGACATTTAATTGTTTCGAACAGTAATTACAAACTCGGTGAGGCTTATACTTAGATTGTGGGAGTCTTTTGAAAACAGCTCGTGCAGACTCGTTGAATGCAAAAAGTGTATTGAATAACAATTAGCTGCCTTGAAGCAGGCAATTGTCAGTCTATTTATTAAAATGAATGACCTCCAATTTCGCTTAACTGAAGCTTCGCATCTTGTTACCTATTTAATAACGAGTTTCATTAAATGTCCTTTATTTATTGGCAATAACATCGATATAAAGTCGTTACTCAACAGTAGCATTCAAGAATTACTTATGAAACGTTTGTTTTAACGCAGTACAATTATAAGAGACAATGTCAGTAGTTGCGAAGTATCCTTCCAAAAATGTAATTGTTTACCTGCGGCTACTAAAACACTTTGGCACTTTATTATCAGTTTGTCCAGTTGATGACGAAGCAAGTTATGCTAGACTAGTTCTCGACAAAGTTCTGTTTACATTTCTTTTTGTGAATCACTTGATATATCTTGTGCCGACGGTACTGATTTTGTACAAATCGACGTTCAATTTTCATGAGCTGTTGATGGCTTGGTTACAGATAATTTACAATATCGACGCTCTGTGCTGCATAATAATTAGTCGCTTTCAACAAACTCGTTTGAAGGTACATATAATTTTCTAAATATGTCATGTTGATTTAATAATCATCTATTTTTTAGCGATTGTTATTATTGGCCAAAAATTACGTATTGATGGCTAAGGGTAGAGAACAAGAATTATTAAATAAATATCTTGTACAATATGCCAAATTAATTATTGTTTCTATTGGAGTCGTACTGGTAATCTTGTTTATTTTCTTTAGTAATCTGTTTGCAAAGGAATTTCTGCCAGATCTAAATTCGTGGAATTGTTTCTTAACTACTGGTATTTAGATATATTTTAGTTAATAATATTATTTCCTTTATGCTTAAAACTCGTAAAATTCTGTTTTAGATTTATATCTTGTAAAAATCATGATTTTCGCAAATATTCTAATCGTCACATGTCATGGTTCCGCAGTTGTCATAGGAGACTGCATTGCAATATTTTTTATGGTAATCTGCATAGTAAAGATTGAATTAATTAATATCGACTTTAGCTCTGCACAAGAATATGAAGCATTAAAGCATTGCATTCGTAAACATCAGGATCTTATTTGGTAAAGAAATCAAATTACAATTAAATACATTACTTGCTTCTATTTATTACGTTTCTAGGTTGACAGCAGAAACTAATAAAGCTGTACGTTTTTTTATTTTAAAAGGAGTATTTACTTTAGGTGCTTATTTTTGTATTGTTGGTGTTCAAATTGTTACTGTAAATACAAATCAATAGTCACTTAAAATATTTCAAACAAAAACAAAATTTATTATATTATACGATAATTTATTTAATCAGTTAGATCAATTTTCATCAAACTCCATCCCATTCTTATTGATAATAGCACATATTTTTTTGAAAATATATATATTTGCTGTTTATGGAGAAATTATAACAACCAAGGTAAATTTGTCATTTATTTTTCAGTCAATGTCAACAATTTTTTAATTCTAATGTTATTTAAAAATGTTATTTAAGGACACAAATTTAGCTGATACTATATATTTGACATCCTGGGAAAATGAATCACATAAAATGATTGTTGCTAAAATGATGATTATTCGTAAATGTCACATACCAGTTAAAATATATGTTTGCGGATTCATACCATGTTTAAGAATGCCATATTTCTCACAAGTAATAATTGTCCAAAATATCTGATTTCACAGTTATTTGCAACGAACTTATTATAATTGTTTCTTTTGCAGTTCTTTTCTCTATTGTTTAGTTACTTAATGGCTTTTCGAGCTATGGCAAGAAATCGACCTTCATACTTGAACGTGCTTTCGACCTTAGAAAAAGAATAGAGATCCAAAACAGAAAAAAATGGTTGTTATATTTAATTGGATTTGTAATTCACTGATTAAGTTTTAGTAAAATATTTAAAATAAAACGTTGAAAATACAATGATTAAATTTCCCAAAGCCCTTGCCAAAAATTACCTTGCCCTCTCGAAAAGGAAAGCAAATAAATTCGAAATTCCTTCCCTCGAAGCCAGAAAAATGCATATTGCGTAAACAAATTTCCATCGGGCTTGGAATATTAGAAAGTTCGGTACGCGCAGCTGCACTAGGCGAAAACCAAATTATTCCCGGGGTAAAATTTAATGCGAGACGCGGAGGCAGAACTATTTACTGACTCGGACGATAACTAGAATATCGATTTTCTATATTCAATTACCGGTGGGCGGTATAGCAAAAGTAAAAAGAGTCCGGCACAGAAAGAGAGAGAGATGCAATCGCCGCGAATATGAATAAAGAAGAAAAAGTGTGCGCGAACACATGTCCGTGATATCCGCGAGCATTAACGCGCGATGAAGGAATCAATTAAGCGCTTCTCCAAATTGCCGCGTCGGTCGGGAAAATTGTAACGGAGCGGGGAGCTTTTTTTTTTTTTTGAGGAAAGAAGAGGCTTTGGGGAAATTTCATTTTAGGAGGCTTTCAGCGGAAGTATGTTGTGCAGGAGAGCTGGGGGGAGGGCAGAGTGCGATACAATTTGCGAAACTGAAGCGCTTCAATTTTCTGATGCTCTGCGAATAATGAAATTTATTATTCAATGAAATTCAGATATAAACTAGCCTGAGCACCGTCGTTTTGTTTATTAAATGCTAACTCTTATTTTGCCTTTGTCTTTCACGTTGTATATTTAATTAGTGAAATACTGTGCGATATTTATTTATATTTTTAAACTCTTTTAATTTATTTTCAAACTTTTGCAAATAAATAAATTTTCATTTATACGATTAATAAAACATCAGTATAGACCTTTTATTATTTTAAAACTCTTTAGCTCAAAGAATAATTTATAAAATATGTATAGTAATTTGTGCAATTCCATATTACCATAAAACATATTCCATAAAAGCAAAAATAAAATAATTCTCGATACAACTCCTTGGATTCAAACGCAGAAAAATACTGTAAAAGATCAAAATCAAGTATAGTGTAATGTACATAATAAAAAAGTATTTTTGTTCAATAATATCTCTACATTATTACGATTTCCTTATTCAGCATCTTATTAAATATTATTACGCTCATGATAAACCGTAATATCGATCGGTCACTTCGCAACTATACATAAACTTATAAAAAATGTGCTATTCCATCTCTCATTCAACACTTTGCATGTCGAAGAAGTTGGACTGCTATATCCAGGCGACAGCAAAGACAAAGCCGCTCGGCGTCTATCGGTGCTATCTCGGCGGCATTACCCGGGGCGGCCGCCGGGGAATCTAATAAACGTCTGCGAATCCCAAAGTACGGCCGCTCGATACAAAGGCGGCTGGAATTGAAAGGTGCGCGAGCCGCGGATGTCCAAGTTTCTCACCCGAGGGACTGCAGCGAGGCTTCTTATCCCTGCGAATAGACAGCGCCGCGGAAATGCAGAGCGGCGTAAATACATTCACTCGCGCGCTTTGTTCCACTTTTTGGATTTAGAGTTTTCGATTGGGAATTTGCCTTTTCGATGCGCTGGCAGATTGGAAGCTAAGATTGCTAGTCTTGAGTTTCTTGTTCTTAGTAAATGACTTTACTTCGTATTGGCTGAGTACGTGCAGTTTGCGGCTTTGTTTCGATTGGTAATAAGAGTGAAAAAGGTGAACGTCAGGACAAATTTGAGACGTCGATCAAGCGCATTATCGACGAAATAATACCAACTAAACGTTTAATTTATAATTAAAGTTAGCGATCCTGTTTGTTCGAAAATTTAATTAAGCCGTTGCATTATAATGTCAACATTGTTCAAGCAAATCTAATGAGATAGTGTGGCGTCGAGCATTGTTTCAAAATTAATCTTGAATAGCTGTTTGAGATTACACGCTGAATTATCTATAAATGCCTAATCAACCTAAGTGTAGTGCTAACTAAGATAAACTCTGTTTCAAGTAAAGCAATTTCCCACGAAAATTTTTTAAGAAAAGACGAAATTTTCTTTAGTTGCACATATTTGAAATGAAACATTCTTAAGTAAGGAGATATTTACGTCAAGCAAATCTCATTAGTTTTAATAAACGATTGCCATTACAGATCCGATCAAAGCCATCGGAAAAGAACTCCTTAATCAAGAGCCCCCTAACCCCCGCCTCTCTCACATTAATTCCCAGGGAAATCCTCAAAGATCCGTCCGCATGAAAAGGCTCACATCATCATCCCGCGGTGCCGGAAAAAAGCCGCATCATTGAAACGAGCCGGATTAATCCATTTATGAAAGAAGCTCCAGCTCTCGCATCGGCTTATCCCGCTCCGCCGTTACGGGGGTAACTCGGCGTGTTTCACGTCGAAATTAGTTGGCCGAAACTTGAGAGTGGCCAAAGTTCCAGGCAACTCCGATGGATAATTCAATCATTTTACGACGGACGCGCGATCAAGACTCGCGCTTGGCCCTCTCGATTCTGTCTTCCCCGTCGCTGTAAATTGGGAGATAATGGCCCGTGTCGATCGAAACTTGAGACGGTTAGCGGGTGAGAGGCTGCCGATGCTCTTGTATAACTTGTGTCGCGATTAATTAAACTTTCGATCTCTCTTCATTTTTCAAGGCCTTCTTTTGCTTGCCGGAGGGAGCAGCTAACGTTAATTAAAAATACAAAGCTCCGCAGTTTACCGTTGAAGGTTTTAATACGACAAGTTGGCGCAAGTTCTCTTGCAGCAGCTTTCGCATATCCAGAAACCTGAACCTCCATCAATACCCGAGCTCCGAGCGAAAACGAAAATGTCTCAGTCCGAGCTTGACTGACCGCCGCTCTCGCAATCCCTCGGTATCACAGAGGCGACGTAATGAGACACAAGGGCCGCGACAGCAGCAGCAGCAGCAGCGGCAGCAGGCCTGCAGCGCGCGCAATCCATAAACCAGCGTCAACAGCTGCGACACGCGGCCCTCCATATCGCGCTCGAAAATTCGCCGCCAGGCCGCCGCCTCTAAATCCCGATATCCGACGGAGGCCTTCGGCCGCCGCGCCGCAATTTATCAAGAGCGCGGGATTAGATTAGTCGACGGGATAATTCGAAATGCAATTTCGACGGGCCGCGCCGAGAGAGATGATCCGCTCCCGAGAGCAGCGGACGAGTGCCCGGGAAATGAGTGGCCTCTCTCGATGCGCCGCTGAGCTACTGCCGGGACACGGAGACAAGGGATCAAAGCCCTGTGTGCCCGAGGCTCAAAGAGTCGCGAAGAGTGGAGGCCGAGGCCCTGCAAATTCTTGCATTTTCTCAAAGGGCGCGCGATTTTAAAATCGAGTCAGAGACGAGGCATTAATTTCCAACGATAAATAGTGAACGTTTGTTGCAGCGTTAATATTGCTACTGTTATTTTTGTGTAAAAGTCAGTTATTCGTTATAAAAAATAAAATTTTTATAGCAGTTTATGTCACATAAATTTTTCAAAAGTGCATGATTTACAATGTCATATAAAGCGTTATTGTGCAACAATTTATGTCATTTTACATAAATTTCTATGGAATTTTATTTGATCAATATACATTTGATTTTTGTTCATAACAAATTGATTAATATAGCTAAAAAATGACAATAATACATTGGCACTAATCAATGATGATTCGATCCCCGCGAAGCTCCCATCAAACCCTAATCGCAAATCTGCAAATGACTAGACCGATACGCAGCCGCCAAGCGCAGGAAATAATAACGGGTCCACCCTCGACTTGCGCTCAGCCACCGAAACGAGCATTAAGGGAAGCGGATATAAACGGACAGGCCGCGAACAGCGGCAACGCACTCGGCGCGCGCGTCCGAATGGTAATTATCGAGCTGCCTGTTTGCGCGTGTAATGAAAGCTTAATCCGGCGCTTCCGCGCGCGGCCGGGGACTCGAAGACGCCGCCGACAAGCCGATTGGCAGACGCGCGAATTAATTAGCCGGCTCTCCAGAGGAATCAAGCCCTGCCCGAAGACGTTTACGAGCTCGTCAAACGACTCTCGCGACGAGCTGCTTTTCTCCACGAGGGTACGAGAGAGAAAGCTCCTGCTGCTGCTACTGCTGCTGTTGTTGTCGGCGCGGCCGAGGATGTTGGCTTAATCGATCGCCCAACACGCTCGTGCGAAAGGCCGAAATTTGTCGATGCTCCGACGTTTTAGTGGCTTTTAATCGAATGTGAAATGCTCTTCGAGGATGAATATTGAGTTTCTTTGGAATTTGTGTCAAACGGGATTTAAACATTTTTATTTTGAACGTGTATTTTTAAATGTATTCTTTCAGTATTATACTTTAGTTCTCGTTACTTCTCATGACAGTTATAGTTTAGATTTTCTACATTATATCTATAAATTCTATCATCCTTTAGACAAATGGATTCGATAACTACTCATCCGCGAAGAACATAATTGTGATAAGTTTTTCCCCGACAACTTTCATCGATCACCCCATTGTGCTGCGTGTATGTTCACGCTTATATTCACATTTATATTATGATGATAGATCTACTTAAAATGAAAAATGTCCCGCTGTACATTCATTCAGCCTAAATAAATGATCTAAATTTTTTAGTAATCAATCCCATCTCTCAAATTTAAAGATAAATGAACAAAGGGAAGCTTCCATTTCCGAGCGTATATTTAAGCACACATTGTCATAAGCAAAGACGTCACTCCAGGTTGAAATTAATTCAAATCACAGTCTAATTCAGAGACTGGGGCGACTACCGCGAAGGGTGAATTTCGACCCCCGCCCGTCCAAAGTTCCACTCGGGCGAATCGCTTATTGAAACACCCACATGTTCCAACTTGGGTTGCGTCACTCCACGGATTTCCCATTAGAGAGTACATAAACGGGCTTCGCACAAATCAAAGAAGTCTCGGGCTTGCGGTGTCCGCCGGCGGTATATCATCGCGCGGAAAGACTCGCCCTTCCGGCGCGAGCACAATGCCGGTCTAACGACGAGACTTTTTCTCGGAGGAAGCCACGAGGTCGCGGCGGAAAAGGGCCAAACCGAGCGTTGGCGGTTTGGATGAGACGTTTCTTTTTAGATTTACTGGGAGCTTTACCGGGAGGGGAGAAGCACGTTCGGATTTGCGATTGAAAAGGTGTTGGGAACAATTTAAGTATTGTTCTTTTTAAAATACAAAACAAACGTTGAACAGCTCAAACAGCCCCACTTTTTTGCCGTCTTTAGCATTTGAATTAAAAAGCTTTTCCAAGGGATGTAAATCTTCCTGTTGCAATAATCCTATCGTTAAGAATCTATTCGATTTAACTTAAAGGAAAAGGAATTTATTCATATCCTTTAAACAAGCAAAACGATATCGGAGCTCTTAAATCTTCTGCGATAAAAATTATACGGACGTTCGGCGAAGAACAGTTTCGCAGTGGCTGCGGCGGGCGGCGATAAATATTTCATCAAAGTCCTTAATAAAAGAAACCCCGTATAAGAAAAAGGGAAAATTGAATTACTGAAACGACGCGTAACTCGCAAACTTTTACGCCCGTTATACAGATCCTTATTGAAAGCGCTTTTCTCTCTCTCTCTCTCTCTCTCCTTCGGTCTTCATCTGAATTTCGCGATTTTACATCGTCGTAAATCATCGAACGATTAGCGATAAAACTTTACGATAATATCCGCGCAAAAAGGGGGAGCGCACACTTGTCCTGGGCAATAAAAAAAAGGGCCGCCCGAGTCCGGCTTTATACGCCGTCCAACTTTTTGCCCTTTTCAGTTCCTGCGAGCTTTTCTCGCCGAGCGAGAGCCGACGAGAGCCTTTGTAACAATAATGTTTTAATACCGTTCGCCTTTTATTTCGACTGTCGAGACCTGTTTGACTTACACTCTATCAAATCTCTCTCTGGCTTTTCACCCGACCCGCTATTGTCTTTCGAATCGACGCTGGAACTGTTGTGTTAGGGAAAAAAAATTGAAGCAAATCTTGGATCAGGTCAGACCAGAATTTATTGGCATAAATTTTTTGATAATTTTATTCGTGCTTAATAACAGCCTGAAAAAGATTATCTTTTTTTCCCAGATCTTTATTAATCATTCTTGAACGAATTGAATCCAAAAATAAACATTTCACAAAGGATCTAACGTACTTTTTACAGTCCTCAAAACTAAAATTCTCTTTCTCCAAGGATCGATCGGCTCTTGTCTGCTGAAATAGTTAATTAAAGCTACTCCCACTTGAACGTTAATCGTCCAATAATTAACCCGCGAATCGAATTCGCCAGGCGTAAATTCGAGCGCGATCTCCTTTGTCTTCCGTCTCCTCCGGCTGCTCGTTCCGTGACGCTGGAAAAAATCGTTATGCGCGTCGCGTTCGAGACGGAGAGCGGAATCCCCCGATTTTTCACTCTCGCTTTCGAGAGGACAGCAAGCTTTTTCTATAAGGTTTTTCTTTGTTCTCGCGCCGATTAAATTAGAGCCCGGCGAGCCTCCTTGCATACCCAAGCAGCAGTCGATCGTACGCGGAATTAAATATGTTAAGCACTGATTAAATATTCCTCTCGAACTTTGCCGAGGTAAAAAAGGATCTGCGGGGGGGGGGGGGGAGTTTGATTTTGAATTAATTTGCTTGATTGAGTGACAATGGAGACCTGGAAGAACTAATTTTTTATTTCATTTTTATACGTACATGATTATATTCTTAGATTCTTTAAAAAATTTTAAGATAAAATGAAATGGTTTATAAAAGAGATCATTTTTATTCTGAGCAAAGGATAGACACTGTATTTATGACTGCAAATCTCGAAATACTAGGTTTCAGATTAAATAAACTTTAAAATACTTTAAAAGAAATATGAAAACAACTGCGATTGAAAAAAATAGATGTTTCTTTAAATAAATAAAAAACTGAAGCAAACTTTGTTTCTAATATTCTTATGGCATTTAATTTTATAATAATATGAATCCCAAATATTTTCTTCAATTCAAGTCATAGTTCACCAACGAAAAAAGAATGAGTAACACAATAAACGTTTCTAATTCTCCCTAAATCAATCCCCAAAAGCTTCCTCCAGCAGCACCTCCGCGGCATCGCAAAAGTCGCCGAGAGCAAAGCACACATAATGAAGGAATAAATCCATCTGGCGTCGGGGCCAAGTGTACTAATGGCTAAACTTGAGTCAGCGGCTGCGCGCGCATAAATACATCCGAGGCGGCCGCGGCTGTAAAGTGCACGCGGCCATATATAAGGATGACTCGCGAAAAGTGGGCGGCCGTCGCGCGGCGGCCTGCATAACTATCGTCTTGTTTCTCTCTTCCCCCTCCGATCCACCCTTTGGATTTTACATATTTCAGTCGCCGGGATCGCCGCCGTGAAATTTATTCCGCAGGCGGCTGCTGCTGCTGCTGCTGCTCCTGCCACCGAAGCTCTCTGCTGGAGATGACGGTGGGCTGGATGCTCGCTGAGCGTATTGTTTATTATCGGCAGTGCTGAGGCCGGATTTTGACCTTTCGAACGGTTTGGCCTCGATTTTTTTCGATCGCGGGCCGTGCAGTTCTTTCGACCGGCACTTGATTAATTGGAAAGTTTTTTGCTCGCGGTAGAAATCTGAGGATAAAAACTGGAGCTTACTTCAATATTAATATATATATAGATTTTAAAGTAAAATTGTATTCCAGAGATGTAATTTCTGAATATTAAGTTCAAACAGCCATATAATCAAGCCCCAAACATCCTGCGAACGATGATCGCGACTAAACAAAGTTCCCGACGAAACAGAGAAACGCAGCAGCGCGCATCCGCGAGTCAGTAATTTCATCGAGCGGATGCAAACACTCGCAATTCATCGTACGGCAGAGCAACCTCTCGACGACCCTCTTAATGCATGCGTAAGGCTCCAAGAGTTCGAGCGGTTGGCAAGACTCGCGCGTCCTCGAAAGCAAATTACACGGACTTTGTTTCTCGGGAAAAGGCGGCCCGCCGCTGAATATTTCAGCTCCCGGCTCCCCGGGCTAAGGAGAGATATCCCTGGTCATTATCTTAGAGCGAGCTGCGCCTGTATATATATTTGTCTGAATTAACGCAGTTCGCTCAATTATTTATGCCGCTTCGTTAAGGGGCGAACACCCGGAGTAAACATAGTTCGAGAGGAGGGAGATCTGGGCGCCCGTTCGTTTTCTATCTAATTGCTGGGAAAGAGGGCGATACTTGCCGGAGATTTTATTTTCCCAGTTTTATGGCGTGAACTGAACTTTTCGGTACTTTTGGGTTACCCTGCGGAGGCGAGGAGATTAGAAAGCGAGCGAAATTTCAGTTTTATTTTTATTATATAGTTTTCACTTTACACCTTCAGAGCCGTAAAATTTAAAAGAAGAATGTGTCGATTGCTAACTTAAGTAACGCATTCTTTGCAGCCCAAAACAAAGCGTCCTTTCGCCAAATTAAAAAATGAAAGAGGCCAAGAGAACAAAGGGGTTGGCGTCGAGCATAATTCACCTTTATCGAAATGTACATCGAAGCTAAGGCGAAGCTAGAAAGTTTTCTTGCACCTGCGCGCCTTTGAGCGATGACCGACAAAGTCAAACGTAAAATAGGCAGCTAGAAAAATTCTCGCAAGAAAAACGCGCCGCAAAGGGGAGGGAGGCAAGGAAAATACGAAGGCAAGCCACGCTCTCGCGAGAGAGAGAGAGAGGGAGAGAGCAAAAGGAAAACTTTCACTTGGCAGACACACTCGAGCTCACCGGCTTTTTCATTTTCTCGTCTACTTTCCGTCTGTCTGCCGTCATTTTTCTTTCTTTTCCGCCTTCGCCGAGCTGTTCTTAGTTCCTTTATAACTTGCCTGCATGGCCGCCTGTACCTGCCTGCTGCGTTATAAGTACTAATTATATATACTTTGCGGTGAGCACGACTAAAGCTTGTGGTGGTCTTCAATTTATCTCCGAGCATTAAGATTATTTCAAAATAGTTTTAAATTTTCAAGTGCTCTTTGAAAGATAAACAAAGTTGCAATCAAATTTTCTTCAAAAGGCAATATTTGCTTGAAACGCACTAGTACACTATAGTACACAGTACTGCCATGAGATAAAGCAGTAAAATAAACGAAATTTCCCGAAACGAATCTAAACAACATTCTGCACATTAATCAATTAATCTCACACACCTTTCCTCTCGTTCGCTATTTATCCAACCCTCCCCGGCGTATATACTCTCCTTCCGCTCGAGCGCTAAACGTTTCATCTCCCTCTTTCCCTTCCTTTTTCCAGGAGCGGCGGCAACAGCGGCAGCTGGAAGGGTCAGAAGTTTGAGGCTCGGGAGGCGGCCGGGAAGCCACGGAAAATATTAGCTTGTACGTTTCGCCACGCGCCGCACAATTATTACCGGCGAAAGACTCGGCTTTTATCAAGCGTATTACCGCCGTACACGGA
>UCOM01000772.1:0-61959 GCA_900474385.1 Ormyrus pomaceus | reverse complement strand
GCAGCCACCTGTTTCCCCCCCCCCCCCGGGATTCATCCCAGCCTGTTGAACAAAGCGAACGCGCGAGTATATATAACACGAGAGACGTGCAGCTGCGCGCGCGCGCGAAAGCTCCGCCGTCGCCGGGGTGAATAAACCCGTTAAAAGTTGGGCGCGCAGAGGGAGGCGAGCCGAACGCGCGGTCGTACTTTCTTATACTTCGCGAAGTCCCGGGCTACGGCCGCGGAAAACTTTTCTGCCGATCCGACGCACGTTTATTGCCTCGGTGTGTAATTGCAGTTTTGCTTTGCGAAAGGAGGTCGGTTGCGAAGGTTCTTCGGTTATTCGTGGATTAAGGCGACTCGCTCGTTTTTGAAATTCAGAAATTTTACAGTCGAAAGCTTGGACATTAAATCGCCGCTCCGTTAAAAGTTCCAGCTCGGCGTGAAATTCGGCTTTTACAAAATTCAGTGCATCCGCAAATAGAATTGTCGCGTTTCGTACGGCACTAAAGCCTCCGACGTACAACTTCCCGTCGTTATACGCCAGAAGAGAGCGAACGACGTTCGAATATACGGCGAGCGACAAACTCGCCGCGCGACGTATAAATTCCCTCCAGCGCCGAGCACCTCTTCCTCGGCTTTTCTCGCTTTTGCGCTCGTTTCTCCGCCGCTCGTAAACCCAATTGATCAATTGGCCGAAATTCCGTTGATTAATTCGATTGACTACGCGGGAGGCGGAGGCGGAAAGTTGATTCTCTCAGCCTGAAAAAGGGACTCCGGCTAATTTGACGGGAGGTAAACGCGGCGGGGAACGGCTTATAGGAGAGTCGATTCTCTTCGCGGGGATTGAGAAACTTTATCGACTGTGACTTTGACGTTTGAGCGTGAAATCGATCGAAAGTAGCGAGGTTATCGGTAACTTTTCGTCGACCGCCGCGTAAGCGCGCTTCTATATTAAGACTGAAATGCGGAATAGAGTCGATGGTGGTATACCTTCGACACGTGCAATTTCGAGCGCAAACATTTAATTTCACGTTTAAACACTGGCAAAGATTGAACGCCTCGTGAAAACGAGTAAAAGGACGTACAAACGAGGCAGGAAGACTAGTTGAAATGAATTTCGTGTTATAATTGTTTAGTAGCTACTTTTAGAAATGGAGAGAAAATTTTAACATTTAATGGGTAAATTTCGTGAAAGCTTGTTTTTCGAAGTTACAAAGTTATTCTACCAGCCATTTTATTACTCTAAAACTGCCTTCGAACTTGCTCGACATTATGCACGTGAGTGATTTAAAATCTTTGATGACAAATTTCTTCTGTAACTGAGTAACGAAAACTTCGATCAATTCGAGATTAAATTAAACCTAAGACTAAATGTTTTTCCACGCAGAGCACCAAATATTTTCATGAAAGATTCAAACAAACTATTCCAGCCAAATTTAGCTGCAAGTCGTTCAGCAGTTTCTTGACACCCATCGGAACTGCCAACTGCTATCAACGACGCAAATTTCCCCATCTCCTCTTCCTACTTCCACCTCTCCGCGGGAAACCCGCGGCAACGAAAGCAGCCCCCCCGACGAACCGCCAGACGGTCGCTCGGCGAATATATCGATCGTCGCGATCGATCGCGAGACGGTGGGTGGGGGGGAAGTCGGAATGACGCGCGCGGAGAAAGGGAGAGCCCGCGGGAAAGAAAAAAAAAACAGCACGTCCGTCAGGCGATATCAATCGGCGCGGCGCGACTCTCTGCGGGAGATGATGCACTGCCAAGGTCGCGCGCGCGGAGAGCAGCGCCGCAAGTGGATTAGCATGAGCGGGCGATTCGTGAGCGGGAGGGAGGAACTTTTCGACGATCGAGAGAAGAGAGCTACGGAATGTAAGGTGAATGGAAAACTTTGACAAAGTCAGTAAATTTGATTCGCTCCAAGAGGCGAGATACACATACATTAGGAAAATTCGGAGCGGCCGACTGCGAAAGCTCGAGAGAAAAAGAAAAAATCATCGCTCAATTCCGTCTCCGCCTCGCGTGGCTTTGTTCCATCAGCCGGAGCCGCGCCGCGCGCGAGAGAGAGACAATGCCGAGCGGCAGTCAAGTTCAAGCGCCGCGAGTCTATTCTCGGCCTCGTGCATTTATTTCCGAGAGCCGATGCGCATCGGGCGGAAAATGCCAGGCGCGCGCAACAGCTGGCCCGAGGTGTGCAATACACTCCTCGTCTCTTTTTCCCGCGGAGGCAAACTCGTCTTTGTCGTTGCGATTCTTTTTAATTGCGGAATAATGGGGGGCTTCTCGCGCGTCGTCTGCGAGATCGTTCGCGATTGTTTGCGGCTTGGAGAGAGCTTTTTTTTTCAATTAAAGCTTCATTTAGTCGATCGGTGGAAAGAGTCTGCGCGTATCACTTAACTCGCATCCCGCGATTGGCGCCGATAAGAGATCGTAAAAACGGTCTGCGATTCGGTCGATACGCGACGGCGAAGCTTCGTCGCGTTTATCTAACCGAAAGTATAAACAAGCCAATAACACCCCACTCCGGCTGTTGGAATAAATTGGAATTTTTATTTCGCTCGGATGTATCTAGTTCGTTTGTTTTCCTTTTAAATGAATACTCTTTTTTCGAAGGATGACGTAAAAATGTTAAATTTACGAAAGCGAAGTGTAAAGCTTTGTTGACACAGTCAAAAACGCAAGATTTTAATAAAAGAAAAAATCAAAATACAAAAAAACGCAGGTATCTTTTTTATACGCCTTGAAAACATTTTCCCAACTGTCCCCTCCACTCCAAAGTCTGCGATTCATTCCGTAGCGCCTCGCCTATCCTTCAAAAACCAACATTCCTACACACGCACCACTTTTACTGCGCCGCGGCACCGGCGATAAATCAAAAGAACCTATATAAGCGCTGACTCCTCGTCCCGCCGGTAAACAATCTCCACCACCGGCAGCAGCAGCAGCAGCAGCGGCAACTCCACGCGCACGTGCCAGCGCCTCGAATCGTCAGCGCGGAAGCGGCTCTCCGCGTCCCGACTCTTTAACGTCAATGACTACTACGTCGTTTATCGGGCTCGGGGATGTATATATTTTTCCGCGTTTCCGCGGGGGCCGCCTTCCTTCCCGCGGCTTATCGACTCACCTATATTTTTTACGGCCGCTCTGTATCTGCTCTTCTTACTTCGCGCCTCGAACGCCGACGTTTACGGGAGAGAGTAAGGCGAGGCGACGCTGCTCTTTCGCGCCTTTTAGAGCCCACCGAGTGCGCGATGCGGAGGTTTTATTTGACAGGGGCCTGGGGGGGATGAATAGAGGGGCGATAAAAGCTGCGGGAATGGCTCGTAATTTAGTTTGCGGAGTAATGCGGAAGATAAAATTTTTAAAAGCTCCGGCGTAATTTTCAAAATTGTGTTAATTGCGCCAGCAGAGCAACTCCCTTCGTTTCCAGGTCGAATTGCCCCAGAAAATTGAAAGGTACGATAACGCAGCTAACACTCGGAAAGCGAGAGAGAGAGAGCGGCGCCAGGCGGGACGATCTGCACGCGCCGCGTTCGTGACGTGTACCCGCTTGTGGAGGGAGCCTAAGGAGAGTAGCGGCTTTGAATTAAGAATGGATGGCGTGAGCCTCGAGCGGCGCGCCGATTGGCCGCCGGGGGCAGAATATTGCGCCGCCGCCGGTAAACAAACCCGCAGCCGATTCGAGAGCGGCCTTTTCGAAGCGCGCGCCGCGAAGCCGGAGAAACGATATATTTGTGCCCAAGGAGGGGAAAGGAGAGCTGAGTTTTTTCGCAGGGGGGAAGTCGAAGTTTCGTGCGCGAGGATTAGTTTTTTTTTCTAACAGCCCGGAGACGAAGATCCGAGGCGAGTCGAAGGATTCCGGTTTGGGAAGTGTTTCCAGCTGCTTTGCTCGATTCGAAACTCGATTCTCGCAAGTGGCTGACGGATGGAGTATTCGATTTTGAAAATATAAAGCGCGACGATCGCGAGCGAGAAATTCGATTACGAGACATTAAAAGCCGATCGGTCAGCGCAACAATTTCTCCGACTTCGATTTACGTTTAAGCGATTGATTTCGCAATGAGCCTTCTTTTATATTAATTAAAACAGCGCGATAAAGAACGGACGAAGGCTCGCGCGAGTTATCCGCAAACAATTACTGATAAACGTTACACCTTGAGATAACTAATTTGCAAATTATTGTTAACAGAACCGCGCACTTCAAGGCTCTCCGCTTCAATTAGAAATCGCCTCTCTGCTGATCGAAAACACTCGATTGAACCTTTTACTCCAACCTCCGTCGACGTCCCACTCCCACTTGACACCCGTCGCGAGCTGACCCTGCACTTGGCGCTCGGAGGAAGAAAGCCCCCCGGCTTCGGGAAGCTTCTCGCGAGCCTCCTCCTGCGCAGATGAAAACGTAAACAGCCCGATAATCGACGGGCAAACAGACGCGCGCGATGCGCCGCTTACTGCGACGCGCGCGGATTCGCGACGACCTTGGCGGTGCGAGGCTCGCGAAAACGGGGGGCTCGCGAGCGAGTTGGTAGTTGATGCTGTTGCAATTGGTGTTTTGTGAGCTGTCGGTAATGGATATCGGGATTGACGCGGGGGAATTTAATATGACGGTGTAAGGTATGGTAATGAGGCAGGTTTGGATGGGAATTGTTTTTGACTGCTTGGTATAATAAGGAAGCGGGGAAGCTTTGAGATGCGCTGTTAAGTCATCTGTTTAACCTTCAGAGGACGGGAAAATTTTCATACAAATCGACTTTTTATTTAACCCAAATTTTATGTATAAACTTGACAGATGACGACTTGACAGCATCTCAAATCATCGTAACGAAATGAAAAAGATGAACAAAATCTTCCTCTGTATTAAAAACGCAATACTGTACCACGAATGCCAAGACCGTCATATCACTCCCAGTCTTTCCGACATAACCCAAGATTCAATGAACTCTCCTCCACCAACTACACACGTCGATCGGCTCCAGCGAGAAAGAGAAAGCAATCTCCAGGAGAGCGGCTACAAAAGCAAAGGTACAAAACTCCGTTCCCCGTCTTGTCCGCCGCTTGGAATCGCGCCTCGGTGACAAAGCGGGCAATTCCCTTTTACATCGAAAGGCGGGGTAATCCAACAACGAGGGATTAGAGACTGTGCCGGGTGTAGAGTGGCGCGCATCTAGAATTCCTGGCGGGCCGCTGTAAGCCGATCTCCCCGTCGAGGCTCGAGAGAGATCCACCGGGATTGAATGTCTCTCTCTCTCTCTGCCGTTCACCGCGCCGCAGCCGCCGCGCGAAGTAAACAAATACAACGAGTGCGTTCAACCGCCGCACGACTGCTTTTGACGGAGCGGCGAGCCTTCGTCCCGCGATTGCGGAACCGCTCGCGCGGCGCGAGGAGGTCTGTTTCGACAAAAGG
The DNA here is from genome assembly GCA_900474385.1 of Ormyrus pomaceus. NCBI lineage: Eukaryota > Metazoa > Arthropoda > Insecta > Hymenoptera > Ormyridae > Ormyrus > Ormyrus pomaceus. Next base: position 56,570 of record UCOM01000772.1, on the reverse strand, counting down.
CATAATACGGAGAGGGTTAGTCACGATTGAGGTAAAAAGTCGAGCGGAGCGGTGAAGTGTTTTTGCAAACATTAGCTTCGTTAGGTATCGTTTTACTGTTTTATCTTAACATTCTTTTTCCACCTTTTTATATACGTGCAGGCGCTGGTATTTTAAAAGCCGATGACTGGACTTGTTTCAAGCTCATTTTTTATCGTGTATATATATCAACGTTTTACTATGCAAAAAAGAAAATATTACACGATAATAAAAATATTTCATTGCTAGGCTTCAAGTAAGTAACAATTCGAATTCCAACTTCGCCTATGAATAATAAAGTAGTGCTTAAGAATTTCCTTGAATTTTCTTTCTTTGATCAAAAATTATCTTTTTTCCATAATACTCATATAAGCACGACCGACTCGTCGACAAAGATCTTCTGCAACATTCCTGATGCAACGCAACTCGAATTTACCTCACAAACCCTGAATCCCGACGTTCGCAACGTTGCAAAACTCTTACTCACGCGGAGAAACATTTTTCCCGTTTCTAGTACGAACTGCAGCTGAGTTAGTCTGTGTACTCGTCTAAGAAATGTTACTAAAATCGTAAAAACTGTTCTTATCGCAGTACGTATTCTTTACTAAAAAAAGCCCATACCGCCTAACTCCAACAGCTACATCACCAAGTCCCCCGCAGCAACCTCAAAAAATTTCTCCCGCCCAGCCAACGCACAACGAACCCACCAACGGCTGTCGCCGCAAACTCTCCGCCGCGCCGTAACGACGATCGAGCAACTGGACCAAGGTCACCCTGTCTCTAGGCATATCCTCCCCCGTGAACTCTCCCGGTGAAAAAGAACCAGTTCGTGGCTTCGTAACGTTACTGCGCCGGTCACGTGACAGCGCGGGAGATCACTGATCTCGGGCCTTATACGGCAGCGGCGAGACGATCTCCCCTCCCCCTGAAGGAGAGAGAGCGACACTTAATATAGGTGGCGAGAGAGAGAGAGAGAGAGAGAGCTTTTTGCGAGGAGGCGCTGGAATATGTGCCAGAGTCCGGTTTGACGGCGCTGCTTCCATGAGCTGCCGCGTTTCTAAGGACGGTTTAGGTAAAGATGCTGAGGCGGTGTGGACGGCGATGAAGGTGGAATTATGGTTGGAGGTTGTGATGAGTAGCTCGTTCTGTTGGAGTGTGGATTTTAAGTGGACGCTGGCGATTAATTTGAATTATTATTTTAGACACGTATTTGACCATTTACGATCTGTTGAATATTCACAGCCTATTACCTCCTGTTCATTGTTTCAAGTGCTCCAGAAACATGGATTTGAAGACCTTATATTTATGCAAAATTACATAAAGCTCGATGCGTTAGTTCCATCGACGTTATTCCCATCTAGTTTCTAGTTTTATTGCCGCCTGGTAGCGAACAAATTCAAACACGTGCTGATTCATATTAAGCACACACGAAGTTTCTTCTCGGAAAGTACGGCCCAACGTAATCTACAACTGGGAGAGACGTCCCAGTTAAGTTTCAAGTGCCGGATGACGAAATAGCACGCATAACTACGCCCATTGTTCCACTGTTGAAAATAAAACGTAACGAACAAAGGGAATTTATTTCCGATAGACACTTGAGCAGTGAAAAAGACCCGGCATTTGATCTGCTTTTTGCGACCAAAGTTTGGGTAATCGGTGTCAAGCCGTTTTTGCCGCAGTCTTTCTGAGAGGAATGCGGTAACACGCGGAACAGATCTGCGGAACTGTTATCGGATGGCATTACAAAACGGTTAGATGATTTGACGGTTAAAATAATCATGCTTGACCTTATTTGTATTGCGAAAAAACGTGGAGAATGATTCAATCTTTTCGAAGTTGAAGTAACACGTAACCAGTGATTCAAACCTTACGAAGATCACTTGAACCGTTCTATTTAGAACGAAAAACGTAGCTTCAACCTACAAAACGAAACTAATTGCTTTAGTCCTTCCTTTTTACTACATCCAAGACGCGCTTACATTAGTCCATTTGAAAATAGACTGTCCTCCACGATTGTCCCAACAAAACATCACATATATCCCAGCACAAAAAAAAAAACAAATTCGCCCGAGAAGCACAACGAAGCTCCATCCTCGACACTCGACCGAATTCCTCTCCCATTCCCGTCCCCATTTAGTCCGAACATCCCTCTATTTGCAGGCGCTAAAAGCAGCCAACGCGCCCGCATCGATCCCGAGTCTAAGGCCAAGTTTCACTCGCATTTACCTTCGTTTACATAGCGCGCGGTGCAATCACCTCGGAAAAGCGCGCGATCGACACGCTGCCTGCGCTCGCCGAGCGAAAAAGCGAAAGTACGCCGGTGGCGCGTCGCGATCGCTTTTGGGCTTCGGCGTCGCAAGACTTCGAATCGGATATATATTGCGCGTTTGGGAGCGACGATTCGCGGCTCGGACGTTGGAAAGTCTGCCCGACGTAAGAGGTTACGGGGTTTAATTGCAGAACGGGATTGCGTTCGTAATTTTTTGTTTGCCTTTAATGTTAAGGACGGTTCGGAGAATGGTGAACAAACCTTGTGGCAAGTGTGATTAATGTAGATCCCTTTCAGTTCGTCCTCGGTCGATAGTTCCGTGTTGGGACTGTTTGGGGGGCTCTTCGGACTGAAACAGTAACGGTGATCCATTAATATTGGTATAGGTTTTTTTTCTTATTTTTATTGGTATCTATTGTTTGCGGTGCAGGTAATAAAAGTAATTTTGCCTTCCTTTAGCTGGCAGTTAATTTTTATAAATCTAGACCAATAAATTGTAAAAGTACGCTCTTTCAGTTTCTCCTTTTGTTAAAAGGAAGCGAAAGGCAATTTCGGACAATGTATCGCGGCAATACAAGTGCCAAGATTGTCTTTATAACCGCTACTTGCAGTAAAACGATTGCACCCACATTATCTTATCAGTCTTTCCGCTAAAAATCACCTATCTGCTAGCCTCCAAAAGATCTTAAAAATCCAAAAGAGAATACCTGCGCGACTAAACCCAATAAAATTCCGCCTAATACATCCGTCTAATAAAGCCCGGCTTCCGTTCAGCTCACCACCCGAGATAACACCTCTCGATGCCACCTGAAAACAAAGGAAAAAAGAAAGCACTCCCGCGATCCTCCCCCTCCTTCCCCGTCGTGACTCATAACCCACTTTCCACGCTCGCGCTCCACTACGCTCGCACACGTCAGCCGCGTGCAAGCCCCTCCACTTATAGATTTCGCGAGAGAGAGCCGCGCGACAAAGGCATTTGTGCACGGCTCTTCTGCGCACTTCGGGCTATGTGTGCCCCCTCCTCGTATATAGCCGTCGCGCGTCCGCGGAGCGCGCGCGCGCTTGTTTCTATGACTGGGCAGAAAAGAGCACGCGAGGACGATGCGCAATACACGGCGCTGCAAAGCGAGCGGAGAGGAGGTGGTATTTGGAGACGAGACGCGCTGAGGTGGACGACGACGACGACGACGCGTGCGGTTACTCGTGTATCTGTATGTATTAGCTCAGCTGACTGGCGCCCCGATTAATTGCCCGAACGATCCGCGGGAGCCTTCGAGAGCGGAGGGAATTATTGATACGATGCAGGAGGAAAATTTATCCGATTCGAGAGGCGAGATTGTTGCTGCTTTTTGTTTTTCAGGCGCGAACGGGAAAGTTTGCGGTGCGATGGCTTTTTTTAGCGACTGCACGAAGATATCGGGGCTTTGTTCGTCTCTTCGATTACAATGAAATTAAAAGTGAAATATATAGATATAATGTTATTTATTTTTGTTCTTTTATTATTTACGTTACGTTCAATACTAGTGAATTTTGAAATTTCTGAAAAGCATTAAAATGTATTATCAATGAACACTTTTAAAAACAACAAAATTTTTTACGAATCTACCTTTATTAATAAACTAAAAACGTAAACAATCGAGAGATTATAAATTCCGCATTAAATAAACGGAAGGTTAAATTTTTAAGAAGACACAAATTTGAAATGAAAAAGGTGAACAGCCTGTACACTTCCCAGATGCTCCTCGTTTCCTCGCTGGCTTTTCTACGATGGGATTTTTTCCAGCTGCCCATATCAGCCAACGTTCAAATATACAAACTGCAGACCCCGAGAGCTGTATTTAGAATAAAAACCAACCAACCGACTGTCTCGAGGAAATGTTAGATTTAAGAATCGCGTGTATCGCGTTGTGTACACTATTCCCAAGCCTTCCCTTTGTTCATCAAAAAGAATTACACGGAGAGAAATGTTGCTTTAGAACTAAAAATAAAATTTTAATAAACTATTATTTAGCAAACATTACTCCAAGTCTAGAAATTGCTTTGAACTTCCATTCCTCAAAAACTCCGCTACTTGCAATAAAATTCCTCTCCCAAAAGCCGAATCCTCCCGATCCCGTACATAGCTCCAGCAAAAAACCCTCCCATCGTCCCATCAAACGAAGAGTAAAAAAAAAACGAGAAAAGAAGCGCTCACCTGTCTCTCGGCGTGTCCCGCCGCGAGGAGGCGAGCGAATGCCTGGCGGACGAGTGGGTCGAGTCCCTCTGGGCGTCCCTCAGCAGTCGCAGGTACTCCTCGCTTCCGGTGGCGAACGGCAGGGGCGTCACTCGGTCGCCCGGCGTCGGGCACATCACCCACGACTCTGCAACGAGACCAAAACAAAAACAGAGAGCTTGCAGTGCGGCGCTGAGGATCATCGGACTGGATTCTGGTGTTTTTTTTTGCGGACTGCGGCGGGAGGAGGGGGCGGGGGGTGAGGGGAGGGTAACGCCAGAATCCTTCTTTTTCGAAAGATCGAGCGAGCTTTTTGGCGCGAGAGCGAAAGAAGAAATAAAACGGAACGGCTCGCTAAGTCTTTCGGGGAGAGAGTATATAAAGACTGCTTTTATGGTATCATTCTCACTTTTCATAAGGTCGCTGTTCCACACGGGGCTAGAAGTGCCCGTCGACTCGAGCAGGTCTCCTTTGTCTTGTAAAGCAAGGAATTTTTTTTTTCATTAAAAAATAAAAACAAATGTGCGTACTCTTTGACATTTATATTATTACATGCTTTATATATGGCTTATGAAAAATGAAATTGGATACTTCAACGGTTTTAGTGCGGTTAGTCACAGAAAAAATTTCAATTTTACCGAACGGGTCATCCTGCAATGCGGTTGTTTTTTTATTTGTACGTCTTTTACTTTTCAAAATATTCTTAATTGAATGGTAGAATAAGAACAGTTGGTTCTCTCCTTTTAGTTCGTGCAATTGAAAAGACCGCATTGTTTCTGAGATGACCCGATAGTATTAAATATAAATTAGGGTTTTACTAGTAAACTAAAAAAGCAACAATTCTATAATAAAGCATTCCCGAACAGCTGTCCAATTTCAATGTTTTATCTAAAAAAATTCGAGTATTCGGTCCTAAAATTTCCAACACGGAAGTTCAACTATATTACAAAACAGAAATCCCCAAATCCTCATACATATTCAGAAACTCTGCTCACTTCGGCATCCGGATAATATTCAAACGCCGAATCCAACGAGTTTCCAAACATTCAACTCGAGAGGATTCGCGCTCGAAACTTCCGAGTTACCGAAAAAAACACTCTCCCTCCCCCCCTAATTAGCAGCTTCACCAACATCCCGCGAGCAAAACATTCCGCCAGCATCCGCGGCCTATCGCAGATACCGTCCGACTTCCGACCGTAACTTCCGCGGGCTTATCTCAGAAGCGCGTTATCGCTCGTTTCTATTTTCGTCAGGCCTCGGTAAGCTCGCTCGGGAAAGGATCGTTGGCTGTTTTTCATCGCCCCGTCGCACTCGGCAAAGCGCGAAAATTATACGATATCGGACATCCCCCGCACCGCGAGCCGTGACGAGGTGTGTGTGTGTATGTGTGTGTGTGTGTGCTCGGTGAGTCGGAGTTCGGCGATCGGGAAGTTATATGTTGCGTTCTTCGACGAGGCCGGACCGTTTGGTTAGCGGCGTAGCGGTGTAAGGTGTTTTGCTTGTATAGCGAGATTTAATGAGAGCTGGGGAGGTTTCGTTTTAATTTGGGACGTTACTTTAAGAGCTGAAATTGCTGGGTTTGTTAAAGCTTTGATGCCGATGGCTATTCGAGGATTTATAAGATAATTCTACCGACTTATTTTTACAATAAAGTCGTATTTTTTTAAATAATATAATTTTTGTTGCAAGAATACGTTCAATTCTCAAACTTCTTTTTTAACCTTTATGGGCTGACGTTTGAGGTTATAGAATTCTTGAAGAAAACGAGTAAAATCCTACGTTTATTGCAAATTCATTTTATACACAAAAAATGCCACTTAACCGATGTTCCGGCCCACCAAAAATAAAAAGAAAACCACTCGAAAGAAAAGCTCACTACCTTTCAGAATCTTCGACCAACCTACTGTCGGATTAATTGAAAAAACGTCGAAACCCCCTCAAAGGCCCCGAATCTAAAACTCCCCCACAAATCGCGAGCACCATCCACCATCCGCACTAACCTTCAGCCTCGACTCTCAATCCTAGATTTACAGCGTCTCTTCGCCAGCGAAAAAGAAAATCCGCACGCGCGCGTCACTTTCGCTTTTTCGGCGAGGCTCGCAATGCCCTTCTTCCGCGCAGGCGCGGAACCCCTCTGCGTGTATACACTCGACTGCAGACGGATCGAAAGCCCTCGTCCGCCCTTCCGCAAGGTAAAAGTCAACGACACCGCGGACGACGACGAGCGCTCGGGGACGGAGAGAGCTTTTTCGCGCGCCGAAGACGAGTCGGGAAAGTTTGGGTTTTTTAAGCGGCTTTTTTTAGAACAGCGGAGAGATTTATGTAGAGGAAGATTTTTGTTGGAATGTGAAAGTTTCGTTTGGTGCTTGGGTTCGCGTGCTTATTTTATTTGCGAAGTTTATGTGATTGTATAATAGTCGTCGTAGGAAGTTGATGTCCATTACTGCTCATTGTTGCAGAGGCTATTTAAAATTTTTTTTGTAGAATCATTTAAAATGCTAATATGGATCCTGGCAATTGATTGTCATTATTGAAAAACTGTCGAGTTACGACGCGAGAATTTATGTGCAGTCGTAAGAATTTTCTTTCAAATTTCCCGTTAACCCGAAAAAATTTGCACATAATCAAATTTAATTCGATCCGCCCAAAGTAACTCAATCCAATTAAACATCTCCCCGCCGTCAGTAATTACAAATTACAAACATTCCAATCCCCCGTTTCCTCCGCCAACGAGAACCGTCGACCGAATCCGCAAAATCAAAAGCCGCGCGTAATCTCCTCCGCGCAAAAAAGCTAATTTCCCACTCAACACAAGCCTTTCCCAGCTCGATTAAAAGCCTCGTCGCTCCCGGCGCAAAAAACCGAACTCGCGCGCAAAAAAGCGCGGCCTGCGAGAGGTAAAGCAAAATAAAAAACGTTCCCGCGGATCGATCGCCGAGCTCTCTCTCAATGAGGGCGGCGTGTGCATACACGACTCATTCAATCATCCGCCGGCGGCCGCATGCGAAAATAGCTCTCTCTCTCTCTCTTTCTCCGCTCGCTCAATTGAGCCGGCGGTCGTCTGCGCAGGAAGCCGATGGCGTGATCGCTCAGCCTCGCGGGAGAGAGAGAGAGAGAGAGCTGTTTTCTCTCTGCGCGGTAAGATGCCACGGGTCTTCCTTCTTCTCTAATCTTTTTTTGAGCGCGGTTTCGCGCGCGATCGAGAAGCCGGTTAACGAGAGGAAAGCACTGATTGGGACTGCGGGGGGAAATTTGAATTTATATTTTCACGCGGAAGAGGAATCGCGGCGAGTCGTGAGTCGGCGAGGGCGACGGGATTCGCACGCTTTCGAGGAGTCAGTTGTTTGGGATGGAAGGTGCCTTCCAAAGTTATGGAAATACCGGGTCTTCGATGAAGAAAGTAGTCGCGTGAATTCGTTTGTTTCTGTTGAAGGATTGCATGTACAGGGTGTTTCCTTAATAGTGGCATGTAATTCGCTTTGAAAATTATTAGTTTTTTACGGTCTACCGCTCCAGAACTAATTAGCAGTTTAAAAAATGTTACCAGAAATTTTTGTTCATTTTCGGAACACCGAATAGGCTTTGTTTCTGTATAAATAAAAACTACAATTTTTTAAATCTTTGGAACTACTAAATTAAAGGACACTTAAAGCAACGCCTTCAAAAATGTTCAATTACTCCCAAAAGCTTTCATATCCCTCCTATTTATTTACCCTCCACTATTAAGTAACACACTCCCGCGAGACGAATCAAAACCTGGGCAGTATCCCCGCACGACTCCGCGAATCGAGTCGCAAAAAGCCCCCGCCTTTCCCGCCGGTCATTCATCAAAGCCCCGAAGCACGCAAGACGCGACCGGTAAGCGGTAACCCGCCTCTCTCTCTCTCTCTCGGAGCAGCCCTGCCGATCGTCACGTAGTCCGCTCTCGGCTTTACCTCCATATACAGATACGCGCGGAGTCTGAAAGCCGGTCACGAGCGAGAGGCGAAAGAGAGGGAGGGAGGCAACAGCGAATCCGCCTTTTGTCTCCCAAGGCGGAGGATGGAATTGCAGACTAATGCCGCCGCCGCCGCCGCCGCCGCCGCGCGATAAATCGCCTTTCCGGCTCTCGTCGCGCTATGCGTTATAGGCGAGGATCGCTGCGCGAGGAGGTGGAGAGGGGGGATTGTTTCCCATTCCGAGCGGCGCGGTTTGAATTTCGTTACAGCGAGTTCGCCCGGTGAACGGGAGAAACGAGACGAGGCGTAATTGCCGCCGCAATTACGCCTCATTTGATGCGCATTGTGGATTTTTATTTAATTGCCGGTTAAAGCCGACGTGCATCGTTTAAACTTGTACTGCGATTGCTTTATTATACATATACGTATGCTCTCGTGAACGCGAACTGCAGCTGCCTTTGTACCTCATATAGAAAAAGGTCGACGCGCCGCGAAATAGTAAAACTCGGATTTATATTTTTGTATACACTCCGCGCGCCGATGTTTCGTAACTCTCGCTCGTCCGTTCCTCGAACTCTGGCTGCCGAGCGCCGTCGCCCGTTCATTAGCCGCGCGCAGCCACAATCTTCGGTCGAACTCGCGAGAGGTGTTTTTCCGCGGAGCGCGCATAAACACACTCGTTTTGTTCTGCCTCGCGAAAGCGCCGCTCGACTCTTTATACTTTATTCTCCGCTGCGCGCGGCGCGGAAAACGAGAGGAGACTGCCCCGCGCGTCCTTGGATTCGAGTGCATCTTTTGTTCGAGAGAGCGCACGATGGAAATTGTCTTTATTGCGATGTTTGGCGATTGTTTAGCGATCGTCCGCGAGAGAGCCGAGCACGGAGCATCGGTATTTAAAAGTGCGCCGACGGCTTATTGTCCGCGCGGCGGCAGTTCTTGATGACTTTATTATTCGGGTTGTAAAATAGCTATAAAGTTGTAATGCCAGTGTATTTAGTCGCGAGGTAATTTTTCTTTTATTTACGGACATTTATTATTTTTTTATTATTTTTTCTTCAATTTACGGATATTTATTATGATTTAATTGCTTATTATGGTTTAAGTGTGGATCTATATATGAAATATGACTCATACGTTTTCATACAATTTGAGATTAAATTTTGTTTGCTTTTAATTGGAGAAGATATCGTTTGAGCCTCTTCGTGCTGTTATTCGGCGTTTATTCATGATGTAAATAGAGATGTCAAGTGGCGGGATTTAGAGCTTTAATGAGGCGAAAATTATCCTTTAATCTGAACTCCGTAAATTTCAGTGCAGATTACGCGGAAAAAGATGTTGCAAACAAATTATAATTTCCTTATTTCGGTAACTGTGCGAAACTGCAGCAATTCCTGCATCCTTTTCAGTTCGTCGCGAAGTTACTGCAAGACTTATTAATTTTTTTACAAATTTCTCAAATACACTTCTAAAAACAAAACCGGCATCTTCAATTCGAAACAACCTCGCGACCTAATCCCCTTTGTTTGCTCCCAATCCCCCACTCAGCACCACCCTAACACAACCGGAAAATCCCGGTAATTTTCGCGCCTTCATCTCGCACGCTCCAACCCGTTGTTGCTCTGCTTTCCCTCGACGATTATCGCAAAAGGCCCTGGAAAGCCGACCGAGCGGTAGAAACGCTCGGAGTGAGAGAGAGAGAGAGAGAGAGAGAGAGAGAAGCCGGTCTCGACGAAGGTCACCGCGGCGATTCGCGTTTTCCTCTTCTCGGAAGCGAGGATTACGAGAGCGCGTTTTTCGGACGTAATAATTGGGAGAAGCCGAGAGACGTGCCTTTGGCGGAGCGGCTCTCGGAGCTTTGCGTAATTGCGGGCCTTTTGTGGCCGCGGAACAATGGACCCTGTTTTAGGCACGTTTTTCGATTCTTCGACCGAACGCGAAATACAGCTTCGAACGACCGAAACTAGAATCGCTTTCCAGGCGGAAACGCCGGCAATCGACTTCCAGTCGTTCGCCTAGCCGCAAAGCTCGTTAACCTCGACGTCGCGTACATAATCTCCAAAAGCAAGCACCTTATAGTCCAAATTCCGCGCTCGGCTGCGGCGCGCAACCAAACGCATTTACCGCTCCCTATACGCAACGCGTTTTCCCATTCCAGCTAAGTTTCTCCGACTGCACTCGGAAATCCGAGCGCGGCTTCTCTCCGCGACGTGGAAAAACGCCAACGCTAAGGTTATTAGAAATTTTAATGGAGGAGATCGAGAGCGAGCCGTGGGAGTCCGCGATTTGCGTTTAAATCTCGTTTTACGGCCACGTCACCCAGTTTTATTATTATTATTTTTTTCGATGCTCGCGCAAACGGCGAAAGGAGCAGCGCCGTTTTTTTTTTTCATTGGCAAAACAATCGCCGCCTCCCGGCGGCTTATTTACTCCGCGAGAACGAGAAGTAAAATTATTGCGCGCGGCCGGTAAACACGGGAGGCGCGCCGCTTTAACCGCACTGCGGGCATGCAAATGTCATCCGCCGAGCGGCACTAAAGCTGCCGTTCGCGAAACTTCAAGACTGCGCTTGAAGAAGCACGAAATCATGGCTCGATCCGAGCGTCGACTCGAAAAAGAGAGGAGATTACGATAATTAAAACAAACACGTGAGAATCGATCGCGAGCTCATTAAAATCGCCCGGAAAGAGCTGCTCCAATTATTCGAACTGGCGATCAGCGTTTGCCGATCGCGGAAATTCGATGTTTGTTTTCCGTGTTCGTTTGCAAATGTCATCGCGCTGTTTGACGATCGGAACGAGCGCCGACGAACGACCGGAAAGGAAGAGCGTTAAAAACTACACGCCCATCCTTATTACTCGCGATGCATCGGCGAGTACAGTCGGCGGCAGAAACGGTGTGTAGGCACAGCTTTTTAAAGAAGAGGCGCGATCGTTTGAAATACAAATTAGTAAAAAAAAAGAAATAACGACGGAACGTGTATATAGTTGCGAAAAAAGAGAGCTAATTAAATTCGATTCGAATTTCCGAGAGATAGAGTTTATTTTTGTAGGCGCAAGATAGAAAGTAATCTCCGCTCGCTCGTCTATTTTAAAGTCAACTTAATTAAAGGCAGAAATTGGCGCGATAATGCCGAATCGCTAAAAAGCTACAGTCGTTGTCCGAAGCACGCACAACTTCGCTTTAATTACCCGGCAATCTTTTAAAAAGCAAGCGAATCCCACTCTCGTTGCAAGCGAAAGATACAAAAACGCGCGCGGAACATTTTCCAAAAGAAAACAACTCCCCAGCTGGCAAATCGACCCGGAACCCAAGAGAATTCCCCTCCAGACTGTACCAGTCGATCTTCCTTAGCGCGCACAATGTTGCCTAACTATGCAGTTCCTATACCCCACGCCGTCCTTCCACCTCCCGCCGCCCCCCTCCTCCAGCGGCTCCGCAATTTCGCGGAGGACTGTATACATGTAACGCTCTTGGGCGCGTTTCGCATATACATATATATCGCGGCGAGCCGAGGAGAGAGAAAAAAGGGAAGGGAACCGCCGGCGCGTACATATCTGGCCTAAAAATAAACCCACCCACCGATTCACGCCTCTCTCTCTCTCTCTCCCTTTCTCCTCTTTGCTTTCTATCTGACCGAGTCCCTCCTCGGCGCGTGTTGACGACGCGCCGTCTTTGGTATTTAAATCTCACCCGCGGGGCTATCCGCTCTCTCAAGGCTGATCGCTTTTCTTTCGCCGCGCGGGAGCATATAACGCGACGACGACCGGTTTTTATAAATAAACGCGCGAGTTGTTTTTTTCGTTAAAGATCACCGATTTCACTTACTTTACTTTATACTTCGGGTGCAGGTGATTATTGTTTTGCTTTCAGCCTGCGTTTGAGAAACGTATTTTTGTTTTACAGCCGCTATCGCTTCGTGTGCGTACGTCGATGCCCGGGGTATAAACGGTTTATCTACCTTGTCGTGCGATAAAGTCGGAAGAACTATATAGATTAGCGAGTGTTTTCGTCATTTTTCGCTGTTACATTTCGAAGGCTCGACGTAACGTTCTCCTTTGTGTGCCGTCACGTTGTTATGATTATTCGCGTAAACGGGATTTTGCCTTTTCGCTCGACTGGAGCTCTGCACGAATTTACTGGAAGCACGCGGAGAGAGATAAGAGAAATCTATTATTGATTTACTAATTCATCGGGAATACGAAAAATTAGCTGCGATAACGTTTGTTTAATTTTTCGTTGAACCCCTTGGAAAATCTACGAGGCGTCAGTCGGAGTCGTCGCCAGGTGGATCTCTACTTTTTTTATACTACTACACGATAAAAATTCAAAACGCGTTTTAATCGATCGACCGAGAAAAAAAAAACAAAGGCGCAGCGACGTAAAAGAGCGGCGGAGAAAAACACAGCGCCGCGTCATTCATCGATCTCAAAAAAAATTAGGGAGCGAACGAATCGTATATCGCCGCGTCGCAATATACTTTTCCACGAGCGCAGAATAAATCTCGGCGCACTTTCCTACGTCAATCGCGAGGAAGCGACGAAAAAGCTCTCCTTACTTCGTGTGAGCGCCGCTCTATTTTCGACGGCAAAACTGGATTTACGGCCTTTGTTTACATTCGGCGTAAATGTAAACACCGCGGCTATCTCGCTCGCAATGACGCTCCACAAGTGCAGTAGCTCTCCTCGCCGCGTAAGCGCGAGCACGATTCGAGCGACGTTTTTAAAAAAAAAAAAAAAAAAGATTCAACTTTTCCAGCCTTCCGTCCATATGTTACGATTTTTCAACGCGTCCCTCCATCTTTTAAACACGACGCGGAAAATGCGTAACGAAAGCCCGAATAAACGGCTTAGGCGCGTAGATCGATAGACAAGGCTAAAATTCCGAGCGCCGGGAGAGAGCTTGCTCCACGAAAAGAGAGTCTTCCTCGCGGCGCTCCTCTCCCTCCAGGTGAAACAGCGAAGCTTCTTCCGCGAAAGCGGAGCGGAGAGAGCGCAGCTGTTGCTGCCGCGGCGCGAGAAACAAAAGACAGCTGTTCGGGGATCCGCGCGCGTCTCTGTGTGCGAGTCGGCCGTCCGTGCGAGCGACGCAAAAAGCCTCCAGTCGCTCTTCTTGCGCACTCGAAAAATGGCAGCAGGCACTCACCTCCGAGCGTCTCGTCCGACGAGAACTTTCCGTGCAGCGACATCCTTTCGTTCTCTCTTTCTCTCTCTCTCTCTCTCTGCGGTACTCCTTTAAACTGCGGCCGCTGCTGCTGCTGCTAAGCTTCTGGCGCCTCGCGACGGCTCGGGGCGCGAAGGATAGAAGCTCCGCAGAAAAACAACAACAGCAAGGATGACGTGCGATGTACGCAGGCGCGGTCGGCAGATATCCTCCGGGAAACAAAGGAATACCGCGTCACTAAAACTTGGATACGGCCGCTGTTCCGATGCGATTGTCGAGCAAACAGCCTTCCTTTCTCCGGCGATTCGTTGCACTGACGAGTCGGGGAGCGAGTATAGCTGCGACGACGACGACGAACGAGATTATATATATTATATATGCGGAGTGTGTAGCTTACTAAGCCGTGTACGTGCTTGCGCGGCCGAGTCCTGCGAGCGAGTGGCGTTCCGGAGCGCGAGCGGCTGCGCTTTGTTTTGACCCGACGAACGAACGTCAACACTGCGGCTCACCGATATCGAAGCCGCGGCCGAGGTGTCTGCGTGTGTGAGTGCCCGCTGAGCTGTTGCCGAGCGCGACCAATCAAGAGCGCGCCACCGCGCGAGTCAAATTGGAGAACGCGCGACGGGAGGGAACGTGACGGTCAGCACGCCGCCGCGGATTGTTGCCCGGAACATAAAGGAGGAATATACGACGGAGGTCTCGCGAACGAGGATTTTCTAGTTTTTAGATTCTCGATAAGAGGACTGGATTTATTGTTATCGGGTGAGTGGAAAGGTTAAGTATTTTTGCAATTGATTTTACGAAAGTGATGCATGGAAGTGACGAAGATAAAAGTTAAGATTGCTGAATTTTGAGAAACAAAAGATTGCTGGTTTTGTGTAAATTCTGTATTCGAATGTATATAGAAATGTGTTATTTTTTTTAATTGTCAAATTTGTAGCCAGCAAGTAATGCGATAGTGATTTATTTTAGGTTACAACAGTTTTTGTAAGTACAAAGTAGAATCTGAGTCGAGATTTGAATTGTATCATTATTTTGAATTTAACAAACTAAAAATATCTTTATAAAAGCTTTGTTATAATGCTATTGATTCTTTTCACAGTTCTAGAAAATACTAATTAATTCTTAAGAAATAAGATAAGGAGGATGATGATTAATAACACAATGCCGACTTATCATTTCTTACGCGATGGAATTATTTAAAAATTAAATCGGTGTATTTATTTTATTAAATTACCCCGTTATAAAGCGGTGAAAGACTTTTGAAAAAGGAAAGTGAATCGTGACACATTTGGACCGTTCAATGATTGTCAAACCACTTGCAACGCAGATACAGCCGAAGCTTTTTGTTACAATTTCTTTTTTATAACAAAAGTGAGACGCAATTGTCCGTAATGTTATTCCATAAACTTCAATTACGCGTTGATAGATTTTAACACCTAAAATTCAGTCAATTACAGCACTTTGCCGTTCCGCCTGTATGATTCACTAAAAATTATCCGGAAAATAACTTCTAAATTATTGAATTTTAATTTTCTCATCGCTTTCGTGAAAAATTGTAATAAAGTGAAGTGCCCGATATTGCGGGAGGAAAATTCTCGAGGAAAGAAGCTGCTTTGACTTGTGTTTATATCTCCGCATAAGTTCATCGGACTCGTAGGCGGCGAATTTCGAAATTCCTCGTCGCGGATCTATTGTTTTTCTCTCTCGCCGTTCGAAATGCCGTCGCTTTAGAAACCAGAATTTCCTCCGTAGTATTTTCCAAAGTTATCATTTACATAGCTGCGTAATTCGAGCGTTGTATGCATAACTTGCTTATCGTCAAAATTGAATAATGTCGAGGAGTCGTGCGCTTAAAAAACACCGATACAATTTCCCAGCAAAAAACGAGTATAAATATATTTGACGATCGAATTTTTTGCCGCAGGAGGCGATAAAATGGCGCGATTGCTTTCAGTGCGTCAGAGACAAAAGCACAAAGCGCAATGATGAATGGAATTAATAAAAAAGCGCGCAGGGATATCCAATGCCTGCATAAATTACCTTATCATACCCCACAGAGACTCCTAAATAAAAAACACTAATTAACTCTTCCTTTTATTACAGCAAAGAAGATCGGCGGCCCTCTTTTGTCTGAAAAACAAAGGAAATATAAGCGGAAGATCATCGAGGGTACCGAGTCGAACAAAGCCGGTGTCTTCTTCTTTATTATTAATAAAAACTAATACGACAGCGAGATGAGCCGTCAATCCTCCGAGCTGCAGCCAAGGTTCCCAGCAGACGCGATTCATCGACGTCCGGGGAGAAAAGAAATGCGGAGGAAACGTGAGTACGGACGGAAATAGCCGGCTGATTTTCGCCGAAAATGAGCAATCGGGGTCAAGGTGGAGGAGTTGTGCGCGTGTATTTGGAGCGATTGAAAAGTGGAACGTTTGTTTTACTTGGAAAGTGTATTTTGGGTAAAAATAGTTACTTTTTAATTGTCTGCTTTAAATACCAGAGGATTTGGATTGGAAAATTGTCAGAAATGTGACGGAGCTTAAGTAGTTGGCACTTTTAAATAGTAGAATGAATTATAGCTGTTAGAAATGCAGTTTTTTCTTACGTAGATGTTATTTGCGTATAAGAAAAATTAATGCTAATGAAATGCAATAGAATGCAATTTTTAGTTCGTAAAAATGCAAAAAAAACACCCGATTTTGACGTTACTATAATTAAACATCAAATAATTAAAAAAAGAATTTCAAATAATTTATCGTTTTACAAAATAAAATTTCCAAAGCTAATATATTATCATTCGTAATAAACCGTAGTTACATGTGGAATTGTAAATTCAATATTAATGTACTCTTATGAAAGATGTTGAGTTTACCTACAAATTAAAATTGAAGTATAAGGATAACGACTGTGTGTAATGAAATTACGTAAAATTAAGGCCCGTTTTTATAAGGTTTAAGCAAAGGTTTACGTTTCTTCATTGAAACTATTTATGTAATAATAATAACATCGAAGCTAAGTGGTTGGAACTCCACTACAAACTGTAGGTCGCCGTTGTTGCACGAAAGTGCAATACTACAGAACTATATGAGACATGAAAAAAGGACTTAGGTAGGCAGTAAAAATAGTAAAAGTAATGTAAATAGTATATGTAATGCAGATTTAATTTTCACTTATGCTTAATTATAAAACGTTGGCAGTAAGTGCAATTTAAATAATGGCGCTGCAAGAAAATCGTCGCCAGATGCCAGCACTCGTCAATTATGAAAACCCGCGAAAAGGAAAGCGAACCGACTAAAAATAGTGACCAAAACTGACTGCTGAACGTCCCCAATTGTTACAGTTGGTCATGTTCGTTCTATACAAACAATTTATATTTATTTTCAGGATATAAATAAATTGTGTCTCATACTGTCTTGATACGACGCCACTAATCGATATTAATTACTAAAGCCTTATTTACGTGCAAATTTAAAAATATCTTACGAGATATGGATATTTAATTTTATTGTCAAGTACATCAATTGCAAAATTGCATGAAAAATATGAACTTTTTAACGTGTTTATAATATCTTTATGCAAAAATTTAAAGCTACTCAAAATTTGTTATTTAATTAATATGTGCGTTACGTTTCATAAAAAAACTCTTTAATTTAAAGTTCGCAATAATTAGTGATAATAATTTAAAAAAAAATAGTTTCATTTTTATCATTCTCTCTTATCAAGAAGACTTATCTTTCCGGAATCGTTTAATATATTGTAAGAGCGCCAGCAAAACTAAGATAAATTCGCAAAAGCCATTCCGAAAAAGTAAAATAAACAACAAATTTTTTCCTATTTCCGTCTAAAATCGACATTAAAATTTATCTATTTTCCAGGTTTTCCTTTAGCACCGCCGCTCCTCGTCGTCCGTAAGATGTCCAAAATTCAAACTGCTGACGCCCGGCTGACGGTCAGCGGCTTAGTCGCCGAACTCGCCTTTCAGCCTCGAAAGCGGAAACCGGGCTCTCCTTCTCCTCGACATCGGGGGGAGCGCACAATCGTCAAGCTAAACGCGCAGAAGAAAGACGTCGGCAACAGTAACAGCAGCAGCAGCAGCAGCAGCAGCTCTCAGCCATTCCCACACACATCGACGTCAGCAGACAGACACACACAGCCTCGTTAAAGGAACTCGCAGTATTTCCACTTGCTCAGAGTGCAAAGTGTCAGGAGAAGCTCGTTTTTTCGACCCTGCATTGGATCGAACTGTTTTTTTGCGCAACTCGGGTGAGTAGCATAAGCTAATAAGGCAGTGGCCGCGGCCGCCGACGTTTTTTTTTCTCGTACCCACCAGCGGCCGACATTTTCGCGAGCGACCCCGAGAAAATGGGCGAGCGAGCTGCTCTCGGGTTTTTCCTTTGTCGCCAGCCCCGGAAGCGTCCCCCTCTCGGATGTATTTTTTTGGCTCCGAAAGGAGCCATTTGTTTACGGGCGCGTCGCTTGACACTTGCGCGCGATCAGACGGCGCTCTGTTTATTCGATTATCTGGTGACTCTGATTCGATTGACTGCATCCGAGGAGTCTTTGTTTTTCTCGTTTTTTTTTTCTGTTCTGTAAGAAAATTGTCAAATGGCTCCTGGCTACGGCCTTGTTGTTGTAAACAAGAAAGGAAGGGTGGAGATATTTGGAAAGCGGGAATCGTCGAATTATGTAAGAGGATTAGGTTGCACAAGATAACGCACTTAGCCCTAAACTAAGTAACTGCACACTGTAAATGTCAAGACGGTAAGGTTCGACGTCTGACGTACGAATACTTTGGCGTAGCCTCGCGTATTTCGGTGAGCGGATAACGTATTAATTGGATTGGACTGTTTTCGCTGGCCACTCAGACGTTTTGAAATTAAAAACTGTTCCATATGTTGCTGCAATTCCGTCGAGAACTCGAGAAACTGCATTCTCGCGACTGGATCGAATAATGTAATTCAGCATTAAGCAAACCCGGATTATTTAAAGCAGTTCGCGCGTTGCTTTAATTACAGGTTAAATCAGCCAGCGATAAACAAACCAAGAAAAGCCTCTATTTATAGGAGTTCAATCAACCGAAGGCCGTAAATATATTATTAATCAATTCTCCGACAATTAAAAAGAAACAGTTGCTCAAAAAACCGCTCCATCGTGGCGTAAATCTCACCGCCGAGAAATTCATCAGCGATCGCGAAGGAAAGTGGCAAAATTAACGTCGATCCGCAAAACCTTCTCCTCATTACCAATTGTAAACACGCTCTCGCCTTCCGCTTCTCTCTCTCTTTCTCTCGCAAGTGAATAAAACCGACGTGCGGCGCGGCGAAAAAAAGGAAAAGCGATCGCGCGACGACCGCTCAAAATGGTCGCGCCGGAAAAATCAAAGGCGCCACTGGTCAGGATGGACTTTCTAGGCTAGAAGGAGGATCCCCAAACTCCTCCGCAAAATTCCCAGTGATTAAACTGTCGCCCCTCCTCGCCCTCTTTCTTTCGGACCCACACACACGCATAAATGTAAAATTAAAAAGCCGCAGCAACTCGGAAGACGCCAGGGCGGCGTTCGCGCAATTGCGTCGCAGAAATGGTGCACAATAAGTGAGTTTCCTACCGCACTTTTATATCCGGGATTAGTTTTCGCCCGCAGGTCGCGCGTGATCATCGGGCTTCTCGGCGGCGAGTGGCTCGAGAAAATCTGCTTTTTTTCGTCCTCGATCCGAGGCTTAACCTATGGATCCACGGGTCTATAGGATTTTCGTAACCTTCGCTAACAAAGTTGAGAATAGATAAATTGTGAGAGATACGGTAATAATAGGGAGTTTTAAAAGGTAAATCTACGAGAGGGAGGGAGAAGCAGATTTGCAATCGTTAAAAACAGAGTTTTATTTTGTCTTATCGTCTTGATTAATTTTGTTTTCCGACTCGAGATGTGTTTGACTCGAGTATATGGATTAAAGTTTAGATAAGAATCGAATCGAATTATTATTTTACATAACAAATACGAGTGTTTGTAAATACGCGACAGTGTGGTGTAGCGAAAAGGTTTTTTAAATTAAATGTGACTTAGAGTCTAGAAGATATGGAAATGGCGTAAATAAGGAAACATTTTAAACTTATTGTAAGCGAGCCGAGAGATTATAACGCAAAATGCGCGTAAAACAAACATTAGGCATACCATAAAAAGCAGAAATAAAACTGTTACGAGAAAGAATAACTGCACGAAGCGAAAAAAAAGCGCAAAAGAAACTTCAAAGAGAAGAGTAGCAGCACACTTGTCATGACGATAATTCGTAAATTAAGTAACGACCAAAAATCAAGCAACGAACGCATCGTTTTCTCTCTTTTAAAATTCATCAGCGGCAATGAAACGATCAGCCAGTGTCGATCGATCGAAGCAGGTCACTGCGCGAATACAAAAATTTCGACGTCGGCGGCGGCGTCGGCGGCGACGCGCATCTGTATGTGTACGCGCTTTATTGCGCCTCAAGGAGAAATTGTAGCCGAGCCGAAAAGAGAGAGGATACCAAGGTTGAGCCTGGTCAGCAACCTTCAAAGTCTTTTTTCCCGTCTGCGACGGGACCTCTCTCCCCCGTCCCTTCGGGTCTACGCTGTTTGTTTTCAGATGGGCGGTCTCTCCGAGCGATTGAAAAATTTCTAGGCACGGCTTTTGAATTTGCGAGGGGACTGCGGGTGTTTATTTTCATGGACTCGAAACTTTCTTTTAGAAACGCTTGGCTGCGTTTTTTTTTTTTTTTTTTTTTTGTAGCTTAGAGAATTTGCTTTAAACGCATTTTACGAGAAATTTGGCTTATTACAAAAAATTAAAGTCGAATATACATGATTAAGAAATATACTGCAAATAATCGAGACCATTAATTAGATCTAAATTAAGTATTTAGTATTATAAAAGAAGCTCTAGAAACGTGTTGTATAATCAATCGTTAACTCTTCTAATTTTAAGTTGGGATATTACCAATTATCAGTTAAACAAATGCAGAAACTATTTTTAAGTGTCACATTGGAAACAATAGTAATGCTAGATAGATGCAAATCACTTGAATGTCCTAGAAGCAGAGCATTGAACCTTGATAGCATAGCGTTTGATAATAGTCCTTGACTGAATCCCCTCTCAAGCTTATTTCTGACATAAGTATCAATGGAGGGGAGAGTACTTTGCTCTGTCTATGACATTCCTGAGTGGACGAGACAAGCAGCACACCTGAGCAGTAGTAATTTAATAATAGTAGCATTCATAATGTGTTTCAGTTCTGAATATAAATCTGGTATGAAAATGAAGATCCCAACTGGTGGTTCAGGCAACGGGTACTACGGCCATGAGAGTGGTATAATTTATTTGGACAACGTAGACGCCGACCCTGAGGTCCCGACGTCGAACGAGGATGACTTTTCAGAATACATGTGGATGGAGAACGAAGAGGAGTTCGATAAGCAGGTAAATGCATCTTAGCACTTGGTGTTAATTGTGAAAACTTTTGTAAATTAAACTGAAAATTTAATAAATTTACTCGCAGGTACTCCAACAATTGGAAGAAGAAGAACTAATGGAAGAATGTTTGGAAGCCATGTTGGAGGAAGAGAGGCAGCACGAAAGGAACCAAACCTCCAGTGCCTGGACCGCCGCCACAAGTACGGAAAACAATGGAGCTGAACTCTGCCAACAATTAAGCAGTTTGCGAGTTCATGATGACGTTGCTAAATCGGTATGTCCTTAATTTACACAAAATCCAAAACAATCGTTAATAGAAAACTATTTTGCTTATGGTTAACTTTATCATATACGACTTGAAATTTCGATCTTTTTGTTTTTACATCTTTGTAGTTTAAAATTCTAGTCGCTTGAATGTCAGTATGAATTGTGCTTACCATTAATTGTTTTCCAGAGTACGTTAAACCCCGATGCGGCGGAATTCGTCCCTTCCTTCAAAATGACCGTACCATCAGAACGTGTTTCTATTTATACTGAAGACCGATCGATTATCGCATATAGTGAATAATGTTAGATGTTACAAGTCAAAAATGTAAGATTAAACGTAATATTAGGTGAAGAAAAGAAGTACAGAGTAGTAATACTTAACAAACAAAGTAATGCAAAAAAAAAAAAAATCAGGTTCAATGCTGTACGATTTTTAGAATATTAATTGTCAAGAAAAAAGTGAGTAAGAAAGCACGTGTTTGTTTATATATTCGTAAAATTTAATACACGAGATTTTATTATAGTTTATATGATTAATGAGTTTCTATGATAATTTTAATCAACGGGGTCTCCTGACTGAAAAAAAGAATTTTGGCAAATTTCTTTAAAACTGTTCTATTTATTTATTAAAAAATATTTATACAATGTTACAATAGCCAATATTTCAATCGTGTACTTAAAGAAATTATGCAGAAGTTGTATTATATACGAAGGAAAATTGTTATTGCATCATTTTTGCCAAACTTGTGAGCCTCGCTTTAAACTAGTCCAATCATTGGGCTGTTACTCAAAGACATCCCGGTTTGTTTGACTTCTTTGCGATTTAATTACTATTTTCTTATCCTCTTTTTACTTTCTCTATCTGTCGAGCAGAAAGTAAGGCATAATAATAAAACACGTGCAACAAAAACAGATCTATATATAGATATGTAATAATCATAAAAAAAAAATCAAATTATTATGAATTTAAGTATTTAGATATTTAGATATTTATTGTTATATTAAATATTTGAATATTTAAATATTTAAAGGTGAAATAAACTTATTGAATTCGTGTCCTTTAAAAAGATAGTGTCTTGAGCAGACTACTAATATGTAGATTTGGGGCTTTCCATCAGCCCATACTTGACTTTTTTCTTTTCTCTTTTCTGTTAAATAGACTTTGAAAGATCTCAAATGAAAGTCTAATTCAGGCTGTGAGGGACTCTTCTTTTGTTGATTTGACAGTGAGAGTCTGCACATGCTTACTTACTTTCTAGAGGAAGGTTTTTCTATAAAAAGACAAAAAAAAGATCTTAGCTTGGAAAATTTTCATAGAATTTAGGTGAAAAATATAAAGCTGCTACATTCTAATCAGGTTATATAAATAGTCGTATAAATGGTGAGTGTACTTTGAGCATTTTTTGTTAATGATTGAATCACAGAAAGGCGCAGTAAAGAAAAAGAAGTACGTGTGATGAATGCAAAACACTCAAATTTTTGTGTTTCTTTGATTTAATAACAATCGTTAAATGAGAGGTTTTAATTCTCGTTAAATTACAATTATTTCCGAAATTTATGTGGTACGTTTTTAGCAGAATTAATTTTTAGGTTAAAAAATATTCAGATAGCAAGAAAGTGCTTGGATTGGGTTATTTGAAAATTTTAATAATAATATTTAAAAATATTCGATATGATATTTATACAATACTTCTCAGTCGGCAGTTATTGTCAACTGTTGTTATGCACGAAAATTTGAGTGAAAAAGGAACGCAGCTTTTATTTGTACTGCGCAAAGCTGAGAGCCTGTATAATCACGATTTTTTATTTGAGAAATGTGCATTTTCTCGTTTCGAGACTGTCTTCCAAATAAATGTCCAAGTCTCTGAGACTCTCGAACGACGATGTAAAAGACTCTAAGAGTCACGCACATAAATACAATAGGATATGACGGGAAAAATTCTTGAATGTATTTTTAACTGTGCACAATTGTACAAATTCATATAAATCATTATATATAAGTATGTATGCTTGGGTACAGTACTTAAAAATCTTGTGTAATTAATGATTTTCCCGTTATATTGAAAATAAATCGTAATTGTATAAAAAAAGCTCATAATTACGTCTATTGCTTGTGGCTAAGAAACTGGCTTGTGATTTTTTAGGAGGAACATTTTTATTGTGACAATTTTCGTAAAGAAAAAAAGTAGAGTGCTGAGGTAAAAAATGATCGTATAACTTGCCTTATAATAAAATTTTCTAGACTTCGGTTTATCCATTTTCGTGCGTTCTTGTCGCGATAGATTCGCGAGGAAATGCGTTTCCCGAGTGAACAAAAGAAATTACGTATATAATGTAAGGAATTATGTAATTTTGTACCGATTTCGTCTCTGTAATTAATTATTTATGCTTGAAATATACGGTCAAATATAACTTGTTAGCGTAGTTGTATGTGATCACATATACTTCGAAAAAGACGAAATCGTTACAGATCGAATTATATAATTTACGTATGTATGTAGTGCTGTGATGGAAAACTCAAGGAAAAAGAAATTTATTTGTATAAAGGAGAAATAACGTTTACTTTTCACGAGAAAAAAAGAGAAGTGTAAATATATCATTCAACGTTCGCCATCATCGACTTGTTTTCGCTTAATATTAATCATTTTATTATTAATTATTCTTAGTTATTTGGAGATTGGTTACTGCCGATTGCCAAACAAATTTGTAATATAAAATTATTTTTCTCTACGATTGGGAATCAAATGTAAATGCATATTGTCCTATTTTTTTAGCGAAGCGGATATCACTAGAAATGCGCGCAAAACGTTTTTACGACGTTTAGCACGGCAACTAGTTTTAAGCATCGAAATATTAACGCGTGATTTTTTTTTTAGTGTATAATACGAGAGGTGTACCTTTGATTGTATTTTTTTCACGGATAAACAAAAAAAAATGAAAAGCTTAGCAATTCAAATGTTTGCTCATGAAGGATCACATATACTTTATTATGTAATATATACAAATCTCAGCATTTGCAATCTTTCATTTTGTCTTCATTTTTGTTTATAGCATTTAACAAGTAGCATACAAAAAAAAAAGAAATAAAAAGATTATGTATGTAAAAAACCAAAAAACGAGTTGTAATTATTTCCTTAAACCCTTATCTTATTCTCTTTATAGATAATACTGTAATAGTGTGATAAAAAAGCTTAAACAAATTGTTTACACGAAAAGTTGCTAATTTAACGTATTTATTCTAACTAAACATCTATAAACTCATAAAATATTTTATATAAACAATTTTTACATATTTGTATGTAAGTTTTGTACAATTGCATTTAAATAGTAACTACATTTTAATAATATAAATTTATTAAATATTTTTTTGTTTTCTTTATGAAGTTGAAGTTTTAATTAAAATTACTGAGGTATAAGGACGTTCTTGAACCATCCATAATGCACCTGATTTTTCAAATCCTAATTAATTTTAAATTTATTGTTAAAATTTTTTATTCAAATAAATGTAAATACGTAAAACAAAAATTTACTTACCACAAAGATAAAAGAAATATGTTATAAGTTCTTTAACAGAAGTTTTTTTGGGAGGCAAAATATCATCAAGTACACATGTTACTTTTTCTCCACTTCTTCCATAATTCCCTGAAATTTCCCAACCCTTTATTATCGCCTGATAAAACTCTTCTGAAGTCATTAACAAAATACTTTGAACTTCAATAGATTCTTTTGATCTAAAAAAATAACTTGATTATTTTTATTATCTGAACTACCTTTTTCAAAAATTTTTTGTAATACTTACGGAGAATGAGGTAAAAGTTCGTTTGTTTCAGTTTGTGGCATCCTAGCTGAAAAATTCATGTCTGGATTTTCAAAGTCATATGGTCCTCTCGGAGATTCCACTGCTACTTGGGGTTCATAATACTTTGAAGCGTTTTTTTGCCCCTGTCGAGGGGTTATTGCCTTTTGTGAAACAGAATCAGCTGCTTCAAGATTTGGTCTGTTTTACAATAAATATCAATTACATCAATAATAGAATTGATATACTTATGAAAAATGTAAAGTAGATACCGAAAAATGAGATCAATAAGTTTCTTTAATTTACCTTGCTGTTTGAGGTGATTGATGGGAAGTTTCAATTTGTAATAGAGGTTGAAAATCCATATCTCCATTATTTTCATTCAGGTTAGTAGTTTCATTAGATGACAAGGAAGGTTCTGTTTCCAATGATTGTTGAAAACGCGAAAGCCTTCGATCTTTCTTAACGTGTGCATCTCTTGGAAAAGAACCTGAACGATCGTTTTCTGAAAGAATTACAATTCAGTTTATAATATTTTTTAACCATTCGGTAATTATTTAACAAAACAATTTACAACAAAAATCTTAAGTTGTATTTAAACTTTTTAAAATAGTGCTTTTCGACTCAAATGCGAAACAGTTGATTCTCCAAAGAGGGTGAATTTAGTGCCCGAGCGAAGCCAAGGTGATAATCACCCTCGTCCAAGAATCATAGTTCTCACGTGTCGAACAATATTTTTCGATATAAGGGGCGTAAAAATGAACATCCTAAAATGCGTAAAATCGAATTTTACGTATCCGCGTATCGATAATATTGTTCAAGTTTATTAATATTTATAACTCATTTGAAGTTATAAAGAAATCACTAAAATCTTTATTAAAATGTTTAACAAACCTTTTCTAAAATTTTGGTTTTTAATATTTTGAAGTGAATCACAATACAAGTTAAGCAGAGTGCTTGCCCATTTCAAACAACGTTTATTTGGATCAGTAACCATTTTTAATGCAGTGGATGGTAGCATTAACAATTCTTCAGCTGATATTTTATCACGAAGTTTTAAGCGATAACTATCTACACTCTATGCAAGAAATTTAAATTTTAAAACTGATATTTACAAAACATATGTGTAATGTAATGAATCAAAAAATTACCTTCGTATGCACCTTAGGTTTAAAATTTTTTTCAGAAAGATTAATTTGCTTTTCTTGGTCAATTATTTTTTTCAATCTTTTTAATTTGTTGCGATCTTTTAAATTTAAAGATTCATCGACGATTTCTTCTAAACGAAATTCATCCAAAGTCTCTTGATTTGCAATGCTACAATAATCCATGTTAATTCTACATATGTATAAACGTAAATTGATAATTTATTCCGATATTTTCTTACTTTGAAAACTGGTCTTCATTTATCATTGGCACTTCTGTAGGTAAAGGTAAAGCTAATTCTGATCTATTAAAAATATAATGTAACTAGTTTAAAATTAACGTATTATAAACAACAGCAATTATGAATAAAAATAAACTTTGCAAAAAGTTTGATGCAAAAATCTAAAAAGTGTTTACAATTGTCTTTAATCTTACCTTTCTTGTTCTGGTAATATTGCCACAGAATGTCCTAGTGGTACTTGTGCAGATGAATCAATGACTGTAAATAAATAATATTTCAGTTAAACTTTTAATGGTACAAAATTTTATTACTTCTTTTTAAGAAAAATTATCATTTGTAAAAGTGAACTTGGTCGTAATACTTGTTATAGAAATAATTATCAAATTTGGATCTGTACTTTACCTTCCATTTCTTCAACATTGTTAGTAATTGCCAAGCTATTAGCATAATTATCTGGTAAATCAAAAGTAATTGATTTGCGAACTACTGGTGTAGAAGCCTGTTGAGGATTATCAAATGTAGTAGATGTTAATGTTGTCGTACTTGTCTGAAATGGAAGATTTATAATTATTACTAGTTTTAAATCTATTTACAGAATTACTTTTAGTTTAATTAATAAAATTCTAATGTCATATACTTTTTTTATTACAAACTTTGAATTCATTTGATTTGAATAAATTAATCAATAAATTACTAACTCGTTTTTTTTTTGTCGGAGTTTCTTTATGAGACTGATGAGTTTTTCGTTTTGGAGTTGTTGAAATATCTACACTTAAGCCATTTTCTGATAAAGCCTGTCTTATTTCTATTTTTTGAAAATTAAAAAATCATTAGAATAAAATAACTAATTAATCAATATAGAGTTCATATTTTTTTAATATTACCTGCAATCGAATTTACTTCTTCATCACTTATTCCAAATCCCGGTGGAACTCTACATTAAGTGGTAAATTAAATATATTTTAAAATTAAAACAACTGATTAGTAAGTACTATTAAATTTCATCTTTACCGTCTATAAAACTCTAAAGAGTCCCCTTCTTGGAAAAAGTCAAAGTAATTATCAACTGCCTAATTTCAATATTTTATAAACAACTTTTAAACATAAAATGTAATGTATATATTGCTTATTTTTATTACCGGTAGTGGAGGTAATGGTGGATCTTCTGTAATAAGATTGACATCTACTCGGTTTTCGTCTGCTTGAAAAAGATCTTCTATGTCAATGTTTGGTAAATCTTCATTTAATATTTTATCAATTGATGATTCTTGAATTTTTTTGTTTAATTTTCTCTTTTTTGTTTCAATCATGTTCAAATACAATTTTTCACATTCATCTATAAAAATATACAAATAATCATTTTCAATTACAAGATAAAAATGTCATTATTTACAAATACCATTAAGAAAGTTTGTTTGACTCTGAAAAATTCTTAAGGCACCATATGATAACATTGATGACAAATAAAGACTAAATCGTGGTATACTTTCAGATCCAGTCATACTTTGTATAATATCATCACTAAAAAAAAGTAAAACAAATAAATAATTTTATTTTTGTTACAAACAACTTTTTTAAGTATGTATACAAGTAAGTTTTATCACTTAATTAAAATTAAAAAATATTACAAATTCAATTTACCATGCATCTAATAGATTGACGTTCTCAATCTGATTCTTTGATAATTTATTTGGTCCAGAACCAATAAATATTTGTGAAGTGGCTGCAATCCAACATGCTGGAAGTCGACCTTTTCTATTATTTCGAAGTAGAAGTAAATCCGCAAAAAAGAACATCTTAAAAACTGGAATATAAAAAATGTTAATTTTTCACTTTTTCTTAAAATGGAATATAATTCTTTTGTTTATTTTTTAACTAATGTTACAAAAATTAATTATGAAATAAATTTAACAAAATTGTCTTTCAAATAAACGAATGAAACCACCGCGCGCAACGATACCTACGAACGCAACCTTCCGCGAAATAAATGACCGTTAAGAATTCTCAATTGCATAGTAGGATTATTCGAGATAAATTCTAAAAGTTTTGAATTGTAACCATGTTTTATTAGATCATTCTATAAATAAAAGGTTTAAAAACAATAATATTGACTGTTAACGGAAATTTCTGAAAAAACGAATACATTTACCTCCTTTTTGTTGAAGAGCTTGTTTGAAAACCTAAAGCGCTAAAGCTCGAATGCAACTGCACCCGTCAATGTTGCCAACGTCCTCTTTTCGTGAACTAGAGAGTTTAAATGCCTAAATTGATGCCCAAATGTTCTTGTATTTAACAATTTATTAATTTAAATAAAAAAAGTTTAGGATCGCAAATAAAAACTATTTATAATTGTGTGTAAAATTTTATTTTCCGCTTTCAATGTTGATGCATGCAGTATACAGCAGATTTTACATTTTATGAATCCAAAATCTTGCATTGCTCTCCTAATACTTTTCAAAATTCCTCTTACGAAATTTTTGTATCTATAAATAATGTGTAACTTTATGTAGTAGATGATTAATTCAAGCCATAAACTACATGTAGAACAATATTGGAATGAAGCAATGTTTCAGTTGTAAAAAAACTGACTATATCCGTTTATGTAAATAAATAGAAGAATAATATTTTTTAATGTAATAAGAAACTTACATATGTATTGCAACTTATAAAAATAAGTTTTTTTTTTATTATAGAAAGAACTTCAAAAGTATTAATTTTGAATTTAAAACAAACCAAATTGTTAAATACTGTAACGTATCTTAGTTCAATAAGTCACAAGCAACCGTTTTACAAGTGTCGAAATTTATCTTTTTTTTTACATTCAATTGCATAATATTTAATCACACTTTTCATCTATAATACAGTCAAACGTATTTTCCTAACGGCGCATCAATAGTAAAAATCATCTCGTTTAATTAACAAATCTCATGTAAGTATTAAATCTTAAAATGAGATATTTAAAAAAAATTGCTTTAATTAATCGATTTAAAATCTGTCGAATTTTATTTATTGCGTCGTTAGGTATATTTTTCTTTGACAGCTCATTCTTGTTAGTAAGTAAAACATGATTTAAACACATTGTCACAAAATTTAATCTTAAATATTGATTTCCATAGTATACAATAGCATTCATAAGTATTTTAGCTTATAAAAAGGCGTTTACAAATGCTTAAAACTATTTTCAAAATATCCATATATCAATAAGTATATGAAAATTTTTTTTTCAACTTTTTTCTCATATTAGATACAAAAAACACTTTATAAATAAATATCAATAAAGTTTTTAAATATATATTTAAAGAAAAAAAACTTAAATTTCTTTATTATATTGTTAATATTAATTAACCAATATTTAGCTTGCAATAATATACATAAAAATAACAATCTTTGGATTTGAAGATTTTAATGTAAGAAAAAAGTCGAATTTGATAATATAAACGTGATTGTCCAAATCAATTCATTGATATCTTTTTTTATTTTTATTCATTCATACAAATAAGACTTGTACCAATAAATTTATTTCAATAAAAATTCGGTGATCAAGTAAAGTATTAGATAATTTTTTGTAAATAACTAAAATTGTTTACATTATTTATTTAAAAATAAAAATAAAAGAGAATGGTTTGCAATTGTTTTCTACTAGTTGTGGGGATTAAATGTAAAAGTGAAATAATAATGAAATATACTTGTAATAAAATACTTATAAATTCTATTATACTTTCGGTCGCGTCCTCCTCTAAAGGTACTTCCCAATATAGGGCACATGTACATTGCCCTGTAATTACCCACATTCTTCTCTTAATTCTTCTATATAATATAAAAGATATCCAAAAAGAATCTTTAGCCATAAATATAAAGTATACATTTACTTATATACAGTCAGCTTAGTAATCAATACTCTGTGATTGACAGTCTCTTGTACAAAAAAATTCAATACTGCCTCATTTCTCTTTCCTTCACTTTTTGTTTTTCTCACATCCTCGTGTTACACAAGACGTAGCACATTGATTTTTTCTTCACTATCGAGATAATTACTCAATGCTTATGCCGTTGTAAAACACAGAACATAGCTTAGTCATCCACAATTTATTATTACTTATGAGAAATTTTACGCGAGTTATAAATTCATGATTAATTGATGTTAATGAATCTATAATATATCCTTAAAAACATTTTAAAGTAAAATATGTTTTAAATACGAAATTCACTTTTCGATATTTTTAAACCTTAATTCTGAAACGTTAAATTTTTTCGAGATGTTAAATTTTTTTAAATACTCTTTTATTGTATTATTTGCCGTTAGTACTGTTGCAGTACAATTTTATTATAACTATATAAGTAACAAGCAATGTCGAAACTTGTTCGATAGTTTGTCAAGTTGGAAACACGTTTAAATATTCTGTTATTGCATAATGGTCTTATAACAACTTTATCTTAAAAATCAACATCGTCAAAAAAATTACACGCTCAAATATTCAGTTTTTGTAATACATCTTCTCTTAATTAGAGATCAGCTGCCTACGTACCAGCCGCTTAGTTACCACTGAAGATCAGGAAACAGTTACAATATCTTCAAAAAAGAGTACAAGTGGTCCGAGCGAATATGAGTTTTGTTTGAGGTATTCTCGAGAAATTTTCTCTTGAATAATATGTAAAATATAAAAAGAAAAGGTAAAAAGTACCTTCTTCTTCATTCCTTGTTTCTACTCTTCCCTTCTCAGTAAATTGTAAGACACGATAAAAGAGCAGAGAATAGTACTACCTCAACAAAAGCAATTCGTTAGTAACATGAGAAGTCACTTCTTTGAACTGACTAATTTGAGTGAATTTCTCCTTTTTAAAATGAATTTCTGTAAAGATTATCAACAAATTCTTTTACTGAATTAAGAAACTGAAAAAACGATGCAATCGAATTTCAATCCTTTAAACTTAATATAAAGTGTAAAGAAGTGATTCTCCAACGAATTAACTTTTATCTTTGTAAAAAGGACGCCGTTTCGTGGGTCCATATCGAAAAAAGTGGCGTATTTAAACGCTTTCGGTCGGACTCTGGAATTCGGAAAGTGCGTGGATGGGATTCTGAACTTTCTTTTGAGAGCCTTTGCGCACCTTAGCGCGAACTTCTTCGGGTCTCTCTGGGCGTACAAGTGGCTTCTTCTCTGGAGCTTTCATTTTCCATACAACAATGGGAGACTGTAAAAAAGAATTCCGTTTTAGTAAAATGAATTATGCCACTTTTACAGAAATTTAAATTATTATTCAAGATTGACTATCAACTAATTATTTTATAATTTAACGAAAGTATTATTTTTTATGAGAATGTGAATCTATCTGTGTCTAAATAATAATTTTTTAATATTAGAATAATCTGTTATTGCTGAATTTAAAAAATGAAATAGTTACCGATTTTTTGTCAATCTTGATTAATGAAGTAAAATTAAAAATTTATAAATATAAAACTATGATTAATATAAAAATTAGATATCTTAATTTAAAGTTGGTCTAAAACTTAATAATAGATTAAATAAATTTTTCACCAATTAAAGAAATACTTAATAATAAAAAATAATGCGTATTCAAGATTTACAAGACAAAAAAAAAAGACAATGTACAATTATTATGCGATAGGATACATTTTTAATTTACTACTTGTGCGCCACTTTTAGTAGAAAAATATTTTTACCATGATGAATCTTAAGCACATTTTTTTTCTTAATTTCTTGAATGTACATAAATTCAAATAATAAAAGCAAAAAATTAAAAAAAAGTTTTTAAAATAGCAAAACTAAAAGTTACTTCACGTATACGCTCCAATTCAAAACTTTGTATTATACTTACATACTGCATAGTCCAAAAGACAAGTAGGCAAGCAATAAATAAAGCTTTTATTAGCCAAAGTATATACATTTTACAATTATATGAGAATGATCTGATAAAGTATACAATGATACTCTAAATTAAAAATCTTTTATCAAATCATTCTACAAAATTTGAAAAATTTGTGCGTGTTATTTTATTTATTCTAATGTAGCTATTAGCTTATTTTGTTTGCTTAATCAATAAGTGCTATAAAAGTATAAAAAGAAGTAAATATTTACAATCAATAATTTTTATAATATGTATTGTAATTCTAGTTGAGTATTCGGATGCTGAAAAAGTTTTCTAGCTCTTTAATAATGTTTTACATTGTACATCATTTTCTACATAATTTCATAACATTGACTAAAAATATCTATAATAAACTAATCTATTACCTGTTTCTAAAATTTCTACTATAAATTTTTCGTAAAATATCATAGCTATTCTACGACTGCAATTGAAATCTTTTGACTTTTATATTGATTATCAAAGATGTAAACACTATATCTCATTAAAAACCAATCGTAAAACATAAATTATGTCCAGCAGGAAACTTCTACAGCATCTAAACTTTTTGATTATAATACATTTGTGAAAAGCATTAGCGAAGCGAGTGGCATATAAATGTCGTCTGGTGACTCTAATGTCTGCGTGGGTCACTCCGACATGACACAACAAACCAGTATTTAGTCACATAGTCACATTGTGCGAATGTTGTATAAACGTATTTTACGCCAGCCCTAAATATGTCATTTTAGTGCAGGTTTAATTATACCAGTGAGACGGAGTAAGTAATAGATAAATTGTATGATACGGGTAAGTAGAGCAGGAGCGGCTCTCGCTGCCATTGTTTCGCACTTCCATTGTCTTCAATGGTCTACAAACATCGTAAGCCCAAAATCTTATTGTTTTCTGATAAAGTTTATCTATCGTTTACTACTTGAATACTTTCTATTCAAATTTATTGATCAATTTGACGTACTTTGTAGCAATCACTCTTTGCTGATATATTTTACTCATTATTAATATTTAGAATAAGCTTTTTCAACAAGTTAGAAAAATATATTCAACAAAGATTTTCTTAAAATTTGATATACATTTTGAAGGTAATTGATCTTTTGTTATCGTTCTTAGTAATTTTCAATCTTTATCAACTTTTAATGATGGAGATCAAATATTGATATATAATTAGTTAAGCTAAATAACATGTGAATAGACACTTACCGTGACAGTGGATTGTCTCGGATATTTGGTACTGGCCACATAGGACGCCTTGACGGTGAGCACGACTGCATTCATAAGATTTTTTGCGGCCTGGATGAGAGACGTGGCACTATCCAGTCCTGAGACAATCAATTCTCCACTTATATTCTGCACGTCAGCCTTGACTTTGCTGGTAATATTCATCTGATGACAATAAAGAGCAATTCTCTGAAGATACGCAATCAAATCTTTCTTGGTAGAACTCTCAGGGCACTGATCGGCGATCTGTCTTGTGAGCTTATCGAGCTTCGTGCCGTATTCAGAAATCTTTTTGGCTGCATTAATAACATCCATGGTGGTCTTGAGAGGTCCGCGACCACGCGTAAAGTCTGTCATCTCCATCATGATCATGCACATGTGTTTGGCAAGAACAATAATATCATTGCCAGCATCGTCCCATTTAGCGACCTCGCGGTCGAACTTGAGTTTCTCACTCTTGAAATGCTCGACTTGCTGCAAAATCTTCTGCTTATCTTCTTCTGTCATTTTACGCATAGCTTCGCGGGCTGTAGTGATTCCACTAATTTCTGGGTATTCATCGACTCCGTGTTCACCGGTCTGCGCGCTCGACTTGCTGCG
Organism: Ormyrus pomaceus; assembly: GCA_900474385.1. Lineage (NCBI taxonomy): Eukaryota > Metazoa > Arthropoda > Insecta > Hymenoptera > Ormyridae > Ormyrus > Ormyrus pomaceus. The sequence continues at coordinate 22,381 of UCOM01000772.1, read as the reverse complement.
AGTTTCTAAAGTATAGTGTTCATCAAGTTCGACATCTTCCGGGTCTAAGTCTTCATCAGCCTGAAGAATTATACAATTTATGAATATTTCTCTAAGAATTGTTTATTATATTATAAGATGATAAAACATAATGAAAATTATAAAATTTAAATTCGCTTACCCTATTCATAAGTACAGCGCGTCTAATTTCCCTAACACCATCATAAACCAATCTTGATGCATCAATGAAATCGTTCTCATCGACTTCCTTAGGCGGTGTGCTTCCAAGCGCATCAACAGCGACCTCGACCCTCTGCGCGAACTTGGGCATGACCTGTTCCCTGAGAACCTTAACGGCCTCGAGAACTCTCTTGGTGTAAATGCATGGCTCGTAATTATCCATCTCAGCCTGTACCACATTGCAAACTCTAGCAGATCGTCCCCTGATGGCTCCAGCCGTTCTGTCGAGCGTGTCGGCATCGCCTTCCTGCAAGGCGAGCACGCACTTGTTGACGTCCTCGAGGATGTGGTTCTCGGAGACGGCTAGGAAGTCGTCTATCGTCGTGATGTCGTCTACGGCCTCGGTGAGCACGCGCACCTGATTCTCCCAGGCTTGGCGGAAGACCTCCATGTTGTCTTGAGCTACTTTGGAACGCGAGCGAGCCGCCAAGACGCGGGCTGCGTTGATCACTTGAGGGCAGAGGTTCTCGATCTGTGCTGCTGCGTAGCGGACCATTTTCACGCCGTCTTCGTTACCTGACATGCTGCATACTAAGTTGGCCACCTTTTTTGGTTTTAAAGAAATTTTAGACATTGAATACTTTTAAAAATTAAGTTTGAAATCTTTTACAAAATAATGACTATTGCACAAGCTTCTTTAGTTTAATTATCTATGCGTTTTTTAAATTGCATTATTTGCAATTTTATGATTAGACATTATCATTTACAAAGAAGAATCCTAAATAAAAATCTAAAAGGAGGTACGAGAATTCGGCAAACTTTCGCTTAAAAAAAATATTGTTTAATTTAATTACTTAAAAATAATTTTTTTACGTACCTCAACCAATTTATTAGCATGCTCTGTAAAAACAAGAGCGTATTCCTCAACCTCCTTGTCTCTACCGTTACGAGCAGCTTCGATAAGGACCAACAGGGGAACGCTGGTCTCTAAGAAGCTGTCGGAGACGTGATCAACCACAGCCTTGCGCAATTGCCTCCTAAGGTCCCGCGTCTTTCTGCACATGTGATCAATGGCTCGTTCCAGACCCTCCGATTGCTCCTTCGTTCCCATCTATATTTAAATTCAATGTTGTTAAAGTCAAATTTATGCAAGTAAGGCGACATTTAACATTTCGGGGTCATGGTTATTGTTCACCTGTTACAATGAAAATTAAGAACTTAAAACTGTGTTTTCTGGGAAAACTTTTTAAAGTATAATGTGAATATTTACAAGAGTACAATTAAATATATTTACAAAATTTTGAAAAATTTGTGGTAAACAACGGTGTAACTTAGAGTCTGATATAAAAACATCAAAGCAAGACTAAATTCTAGCTTTGTACTGTAAAGTAAACGAAATACGTTGTAGTGCAATGTTGAGTATTTAATTTATGTAAAAAGTTTTTAAAAAGTGTGCCTATGTGATATCTTAAGTTATGATAAACAGGGTATATTGCAGAGTTAATACACACTCACTCTTAAGCAACTGTATAAAGTATTCTTTATTAATAGCACATTAAAATTAATCATAAAAATGACTTGTTTAGTTTGTAATTCAATAAAACACAAGAAAAAGCATAATTATTGATCAAGCATGGACATCATCCAGACACATTATTATAAATACAGAATTTTTTCAAAATTATGAAAATAACTTTTTGAATCGTGCCTAAATGGAAGAAAATTAAGATACTTGTCAATTGTATCTTAAAATAAAAAAAACATCACACTTTAGTCCATAATTGATAAAATCATGATCAAAAGCTACACTTAAGTAAATATGGTAATTTGAAAACGCAGAAACTGGCAATACAAGGAACATACAGGGTGACCTTGAATATTTACCCTTTTACCAGCTCGAGCAAGTTGCAACTGCCCTCATTAAAGAAAAAGAAAGTATAATGATGTCAATAAAAGAATGTAAAATTTATGAACAAGAAATATTTATTATATTTTCTAAAAATTGTGTATTAAAATGTGCATAAATTTTAAATAAAAGTTAAGTGTACTTCTATTTCATTTCAAGTGCTTGCACAAAAAATTTTAAATAGCTGAGAAATTCAAGAATATATATTATTATTTTATTCAGAACAAGACTAGTCAATAACATTTTTTAACATTCTAAGATAATCTAAAAATATTTTAAATATTTATATCGTGTTAAAATTTAACGATTCTGAAAATAGAAGTGCTTTTTAAACTTGATTGTCTAGACAGATTCTATGTACAACTGAGTCAAGTACTCACGGTTATTTTTCAAATGATTAGAATATTAAAAATAAAGAATATTGTTAGTCAAGAAATAACATAAAAGTACTTTATAATATTGAAATAAATAAAAGTTAAACGTTCCATAATTTAAATATTGTTTTACATTAATACTATAAAGATTTAAGATAATTTGAAATTAAAACAAAAATAAAAATAATTTTGATTAAATTAAATATTTTCGACTGTTTTAAAAATGAAAATATTATTTATTTAAAATTTATCTTTATAAAATGTATTGCTAGAAGTACATCTATATTATTTATATAGAGAAATGAATTAATTTGTACGTTTTTAAAAATAAAGAAACTTTTTCTTCTGATAAAATATTTCTAGACGAATAATAAAATTTATTAAATGTACAAACGATGCGTTCACGATCTATTCATGTTTCAGAAGAAAATTGCATTCTTGATAGTTTATTCTTCCTCAAAAAGACATACTTCCAACAATCGAACACCTGATCCCCCCAAAATCCCCAGCAAAACTCCAAAATACTCACGTTGTTCATGTATTCACTAAGCAGATCCTGAAGAGCCTGCCTAACAGCATTACACTCGGCGACAATACGCTCTCGCCTTTCGTCTCTGGTGCAGGACGAGTCAGCCATCAGAGCAGCACCGCTGATAATGCTCTCGAGACGCTCCTCAAGGCTAGGTCGCGTGCGCACCTCGTTGTAAGCGAGCGGCGACATGACCATGCGCTCGTCAAAATCGTCCAGAGCCGCGGCCAGCTCGCCCGGACCGTCGTACGGGTGCTGTTTGTCGCCCGGCGTCTTGCCCTGCGCCACGTCGTTTATTGTATTCACAGCCTCGCAGACCTGCAAGAGAGCGTAAGGATTCATTGATTATGCTGAAACTACCTGTGTGGGTGGAGGCTAATTGGATTATGTAATGCATTAGGATTTGTGAGCTTATCGATTTAGCGGTAGATGGGAGTTTATATTTTCACTGAATGTACTGAAAAATTGATTTATGTTTTAAAAATGAAAAATAAAGATTTTTTGAAAATTTGAAATAAAATCTAAAACGTTACTTTTTTCGTAAAATTCGAATATCTCGTAATTCTCTATAACTATTTAATGTTTTAGAAATATTGTTCTTCAAGGTTGTATTGGCTATTTTTATAAAGTAATATAAAATCAATAATTAAAATAAAATAAAAACTTTAAGATATGAACAAAAACTACAAAAAATCTTAATTTTTTACATTAAGTGCTTCAAATGACACGTTTCAGTTTTTCAAAACGGTTTTGAAATGAAACGTTAAGTATTTATGTGAATGTGTATGCCTTTGTTTTAAATTTAAAGAATATTTTTACACACAGTGTGTGTACCCAGCATTATAACAAATGAAATGCAAAATTAACAAACCTGCTTTAGCACATAGTCTCGATTAGCCTTGGCAGCAGCTAATTCTGGATGTCGTACATAGACTTTAGATGCAGTCAGCAGCATAGTAGAATGCTTCTTCAGCACAGCACGAGCAGCAGCCAAATCATCTCGCAGCTGAGGATCTTTCAATTCTTGCTGACGTTTAGCTGCTTGATTCATTAACTCAGAAGCATTTCTGCCAAACTGCTTTATATTCTCTAAAAGTTCTCCTTGAGATGAAGCATTCTTCAACTTTTTCAAGTCATCCTCAACAACATGTAAAGATTTTAGTAATAGGTGAACATCAACCATATCTGCCAATATGAGTAACCGAGTGACAGCTGAAAGAAGACTTCTGGCTGCCCGAACCATATTCCCCCTTTTTAAAGACGAGCATGGGTCCTCGGAAAATTCTCTGCATTAAAATTATTTAACTCAAATTTTATTCTTGGTTTAGATAAATATTTATTATAATATTATTAATTACCTAGCAGCAATGCTCATTGCAGATCCAGTTTTTCTCACTTCTTCCACGGCACTCCTCATCTCAGCTGTAATATCAGGGTTCTCATAAGCAATCTGATCTCCCTTTTCAATGAAATTAGCAGTTGCCTTCTCAACTGCAGCAACAAGAGCACTAGCTCTTTTTGATTTGCCTTTCTTCTTCTTGCTGGGACCTTTTGTGTTGACAAGTGTAGTCACCTGCAATACAAGTGGCTCCAGTGTCTTCTCCACCGACATAGTACGAATTTCCAGGTTCTTGGGATCCCATTTCAGGGTGATTGGCCCAAAGTGGTCCGACATTTTTAGCAGTGTCAGTTTTTATATTGCTAAAAAATAAAATTAAGAATTAATACAACGAAATTGTATAATCACTTTTTCTTTGTTTTATCTTGATTTTTAGCAAATTTTTTTTGGAAACTGAATCAAGCCTATACATCTAAACTGAACAGATTAATCATTAGTATTAATGAAGCAATGAGTACATAAAGACCTCCTCTGATTCACCCTCCATTATTTAAACCAAAAAAAATCCAACAACCTGCCAATTTGTAATCGAACTTCCAAAATACTGTTTTTCCTCTCTGTCTCAATGACTCAATAATACTGACGAATCATTCACTTCCGATAAGCGGAGTAACGCCTTCGAGAGCGTGAGTCACCTCACTTTTATCTCTTTCCAAAATCACTGCGCCTCCTAAAAACACATCTCCTACACCCGAATTTGGTACAAAAAACTCCGTAAAGCAGCTGAATTCTCGCGAACAGCGTCAGGTAGAAGTGAAATCTTGACAGCTAACCGCCCCAGGAATGTCTGCCATTCGTCGAGCAAGGATCGAACGCGCACGATTTTACTATGGCTTTTGCTAGCGAGAGCGACAGAGCATACCTTCATGAAACGATGCGAGGAGAAACGAGGGCAGGTAGCCTCTATGTAAAAATAACAATGAGGGTGGAAGAGATGAAACGTTGTAGGTACTGCTTTCGGTTTTGGCACTATGATAAACTCGCCCCTGCGTTGCGACGACGCGACTCGCCTCGGGCACACACCTTTCGGCTTTTCATTCATGACGTCACAACGCCTACATCCCCCCCACCAGCGCTCGTCGCGGTTCTTGACGACGTTGACTGGCAGATCGAGTAGCGTACTGTGGCCGCCATGCAGACGAGAGAGTTGCATTCTGTAAACTTGGAGAATGCACTTGCACTAATTGCAGCTACTATTCTGACAATCGCAAAATGTATTGTAATGTTTAAATAATTTCAATTCGAATTTAACCCTTTTTTATTTAAAAAAGGGATAAAATTTTCTAATGTAATGCAGTGCATACTATTTTTTTAAGTATATTTAAACCCTTTTAAGAAACGGAAAGAAAAATCGAATACATATCACATATTTTATTCAAATTTACCACTTATATTTTAAAAATCCTTTACAATACAGTGTGGAGTACAAATGTTTTACAAGGTTTTTACAATTTCTTCCTTAGAATAATTTTCATTAAATGACAAAGTACATAAAATAACATTTCAAACAATAATAATTGATGACAGATTAATTTTTTTATATTTTAAGTTTTAAGAATTTTATTCTTGAATTAAAATTTCTATTAATGTTAAAAAAATATGTATAAACTTACTATTAACATTTGACTTTATACATAGGTTGCCCACTTAAATAGTAGTATTAACAATAATATTCTAAAATCTACAAGCAGTATTATTTTTGTTTTGACTTTTTTGTATAGCATTATAATCACTTTAAAGAAAAAATTTTCCACTTTTTATGTTTCATTAGTAAAAAATAGGTTTAAAAAATCATAGAAATATATTTTTTTTGTAATAAATGAGTTCTTCAATGCTATCTTTAATATCTCCAAGTGCTCTGTGATCCCCTGTTTTTCTTTGTTTTTTTCTTTCAATTTTTTTGTTCCATCTCCTGAAAAATTAAATTTGTATAAAAATTAAATTATTTAAAATTTATTATAAAAGAAACCAAACTCTTCTTACTTGGCTAACTCATTAATCGAGGCAACATCTATAATCTCATTGCCTAAATATTGATAGACTCTAGGCATATACCTTTGTAAAAAGGCTTGATCCATATATAAACAACTACCTGCTAAAGGGCATGTTTCATTTGGAACGTATTTACTAAAAAACTTTAACAATTCGTCTTCAGCCATTTTTTCATTAAATATTGAGTTTCTTGAAGCTTCAATAAGTCCAGTCTAAAAAATGTAAACACATTTTTTATAAAATTGATTGAAAATTATAATTTAAAAGTTGTGTACTTTATTAGGTAAAATGTAAGAAATGAAAATACCTTGTTGTGCTGTTCTTGACACCAAGGAATCATAGTCTCAAATATAGATTCTGGTTGATTAATGACCATTTCAAACTCCTCGCTGACGATGTTCAAATTGTCATCAGTAATTATACTGGCAACCTCCAAAATTCTATCTTTAGTAACATTCAAACCGGTCATCTAAAACATCAAAATCCCATGTTGTTTACAAAATCCAAAAAAAATCCATATAAATTACATAATTCTTTACTAACTTCCAAATCAATCCAAATGATTCGGTCTTTTCTCTGGGTCACAGGTTCAGCTGTAAAGGAAGCTTCAAGCTTACTAAAGATCACTTGTTAGATGTTATGGGTAATAGAAGCTATAACTTACCCATTTGTAGTTTGTACAAAGATTTACATTTATAAATATTATACTTGATGATTTTCTTCAGTGAAAAGTTAAGCCTAGTAAAGAGTTCATTCATCATCCATAAAAACACAATTCAAAAGTCGTTTTGATCGTCCAAACTCAAAAAATCAATAGATTATTTAGTAAATTAGTTTCAAAACTCCTCATCTTCACGGCGATGGTCCGCCGCAGATCAATCTAACCTTCAAATCACCGAGTTCGTCAACCCTTATCTTCGTTCGGTCGGTACTCCACCGTGGTCGGTACACGAACAAACTCCATAGAAAGTTTTACTCTGCTTCACTCCATCAGATGTCTCTGAATTCATGAACAGGAAAGTCACACCTACGCGGGGCAACAACCAACCACCAGCGTTCTCGATTGCTTCGCGACACAGCGGACTGAGCCGAGTGCGAAGGCTGCGCGGCGCTCCGCCATAAACAAACGGCCTCCCCTCGGGTGTGCATCGTCTTTGCCGCTGCGCGCGAGTGGTGCTGCGCCGTCACAAAAGGAGAAACGTTGACGACGGTCGGCGAATAATCTCTCTTTCTCTCTCTTCTCTCGCTCGTCGGCTGCATAAAGCCCTCGAGTGTCTATCTATCCTATCCGGAGAAAGGGTCGCCGCGCGCGAGCTTTGTGTCTAAAAAGGCTGTCGTCGTCCCCTCCGCGCTCTGTGTCTGTGTGTTTTGTCGCGAAGCAGATAGTCAATATGGTCAGTAGTGCGGACAGTGCCCTCGACCATCATCCCCGAGAGTTCTGCCGGCTGCCGCTTTTCAGCTCCTGAGGAGGCTGTATTTCTTTTCGGAGCAGAGCTGCAGGCAGGAGCTTCGCAGGGGGCATCGGACCGAGAATGGGAGGTGAGTCAATCGCGCACGACTGCGCCTGTGTGTGCCGAGAGAAAGGAGGATACGTGTTGTGCTGTGCCGAGCCTCCAGGACGAAAAATTTTATCCGCTATTTGGTTCGGGATTGTCTTCCCGTCCGGTCGATTACGGGAAATTCGCAGCACGACTGCAGAAGGCTCTTTTGTTTGCCGCAAGCGCGGATAAAAAGTGTATGTTGATTCTGTTAGTGCCTGTTAGCCGCGTTATCCTTTATTAGGTGCAATTAGCTAAATGCTTTGGTAAACTCGGCTTTTTGCCTTCCGAGAGTTTTTAAAGCTGCATTACATTAGCAGATTAGATTATTTAAGTACAGGGCTAAAAAAGCTTGTATCTATGCAAGCTTTTTATCAATTTGTAGGACGAAGTTTGTTTGCTGGAGAAGCTTTTACAATAAGAAGTACCTAAAAGGAGAATACTGAAACCATAAAATGTAAGTTTCTGAATAAAAATATAGCAGACTGGTTTCTCAACATCAATGGATGTTGTAGCAGTAGAAAAGGAAAGCTCACAAGGGTAGGTAGTTGCTAGGAAAACTAGAATGCAAGGCACAATGGCAAACCAATGTGGGAGGTTTGATGTTTGTATAGAAAAGAGACAGATAGAGACACAGAGGGGAAAGGATAGACTGTGTTTCTTCCAGTTGGAGAAAGTTTGTCTTTCAGGGAATATGGATATTGGTGTCGTGTGCTCAATTTTTTCTTTACTTTGAGACTCTTCAATCTTCCAATGATTAGTATTTGTGAATTTAATCATGCATACTGTTTGTTTTCTTTTGCTGCTTTTAAGTAAATTCTTTTTCTTTGATGAAAGAAATTTAGAAATAATATACTTTAAAAAATGTTTTCTTTTGTGTTATATAATTGAAAAAATATTAGAAAATCAATATTTTTTGATACATATATTATGAGTTCTTTGAAATGTTATCCATCTATTTATAAAGTTTCTGGGTGGCAACTGATATTTCTAGTTGCACTGATAAGTGGATTAATATAAGCTATAAAATTGCAAAGACTTGACAAATAAAAATATTTTCAATAAAATACAGAATTTTATTTAATTGAATGTAATGCACTTAATATAATTATATTTTCATTTGCATATCAAATAAATTACAATAATTGTCAATTAAATATATTGCAAACTAAAATTAATTGATTTAAAGTAATTGAGCAGCTTTCGATTCCCACAGTTTACTTTCTTAATACCACAAAGAGAATCAAACCTCTCCAGATTGAGAATGTAATGAGAGATCAACTGGAACACTTGACATTTGAACTTTGAAAGCACATAATTGTATCGTCCTACAAAAATAATACAACTGGCACAACAAGACAATGTGATTGCAAGAGATGGAATCAACTGATTAATTATAATTTTGTTAAGCGAGTTTCTGTCAAAGCTTCCTGTGTAATTATGCATCATGACAGTTGAATGATTATAAGTGCTCTGGATCTAAATTCGAGCCAATGTAGAATGTCTACAGTGTCAGGATGGTAATATACTGATGTTGCCTTAATCAGTTCACATGAGCAGTGCTCTATATTTCTATTGTTCCATCATATGTTTCTGTAACAAATCTATAATTTACATATAATCAATATGAATGTGCAAGACACATTATTGAAGAATATAAGTAATTGTACAAACTTTTTTCATAAATACTCTTTAACAATTTTGTTTTTTAATTAATATAATATTTATTATGCACAACATTCAAAGATGCATAATTAGTAAAAACAAATAGGTATTTCATATCAGAAAAACGAAATTACCTTAATAAAAACCCTTTTATCATACATTTTATACTTAACCATCTGGGAAATAAAACCCTTTTGTTTTCGTTAAGCGCAATTAACAATAAAATCACATTCTCTTCAAGAATTCCGGCGGAAATTAAAATTTCCGAATATAAGCGCGCCTGCATAAAATTCGTCAGTATTTGAAAAAGCAAACAAATGAACAATAGCGCAGGAAAATCGCATAAAAAGATTATCGGCGGAATCGAGATAACAATAAAATCCCTTATTAAAGTTTAAAGCTCTGCTGGAGACGGATTTATTATCGTCGAGGCGAACACCTTAAAGCACTGAACTTTTGTACGACTTCTTTCTCGCAACGATAAACTTCTATTAGGGGAGTCAGGGATCGTTCCTCTTGGAAGCAGATAAATTATTGTTGTTATTGTCGGGTGATATTAATTGTGACTTATTGAGGCAGTTTACGACGATTTGATGCGCTCTGTTTTATTTTAGATTGCATCCGGAATTAGATAAGTGCACATGTTCCTTTCGTTGATGAATTCAATTTTACTTTGAAAACAGTAATCCGCTCAATTTTGAAATACAGTTTGATGCTCATAAATAATTGCTATTAAACAATAATTCCGTTCAACAATTTTACTGGCAAAATTAAATTAAATAAATAATAATCCAAAACCCTCAGAAAAGTAAAGCTGCTCTCGAAAATCGATCGACATCCCCGATCAGCACCGGACACTCGATAGTCGGCAGACAAAAGACTCACCCCCCCCGGTCGAATTAGCGCGATCGTTGCCTCCCACGCGGACCCAACGCACACTTGCACACACACGCTTATACGCGCAGCCGCCAACCTCGAGACTTATCGATATCGCCGTTTCCTGCGCCACAGTGCCGAGGGAGCAAGATACACTTTGGCCGCCGTTCCTTTGTCGCAGTTTTCGACTCCGGTTTTCCGGAACGAGCTGCTTATCGGAAGCGGTTCGCAATTATTGTTAACTCTGCGGTCTGCGGGCTTGATTTTAGCCGGCGGAAGGAGAGTTTTTCTTTGGAATTACCGAGTTCACTTGTAGATTAGCGAAGGAAATTTTTATGTAGATTTAGCTAAAAGTGTGTATATATATATATATATTATATTTAATTATGAGTCGAATTAACAGATTTATTACTGAATGCAATAAATTTTCATAAAAATGCAATCAATATTAATAAATCGTCGATACAAGAAAGATTAAAATAGAAAAAAAAGCGATTAAGAAACATTTTGATGTCCATTGAATTAGAAAGTGTAGGCTGCTGTAAGCGTTAAAAAAACTATAAATCAATGTACCTGCTATGAAAAGTATAACATCGTACAGATTAGAATCGAATAAGCGTTTTGAATTAGCGTAAAACGCCCGATAAATCAAATAAATGCCCAGAGAACAAAACGACTTGCACTCTTACTATTATATTCGATTAATCACATTCTAATTTATTCTCGCGCTTAAAAAAAAGACTCTTACGAATGATTTCATCCGTAAAATATGTAGCCCGGTTAACAGCATGAATAATTACTCGGCCGTAAGTCCTCCGGGGAAAAAACTAACGCGATTACGAAGTTCGAGATGGTGAAGTTTCCACGAAGAAAGAACTGCTCCTTTCGGTTATAACAAGAACGAAAGACGCCGATTTCAATCGACGTTTTCATCGACAAGTACTTCAACTATTGATGAATCTGCATTTTCTTTTCAACATTCTAAAAGTGTTCCCCCATTATTCGTTTTCGAAAAGCATCGCTCATATTATTCGTATCACTTCTTTACCTGAAAAAAAGAAACCGAGTTTTCCCTTTAAAGAAAGAGGACGGAGAGCTGCGTCCCTTGTCAACAGAGGCAACAATAGCCTCCGTAACCCGGGGTGGCCATCCTTCATTATTTTTTAATGTTGACATGTTTATTTTATTCGACGTACCGACTTTTTTTTTCTTTTAAAAAAGGCTCTCGCTTTTTTCCGTATAAATACGGGCTCGTCATAAATTCTGTGGGGCCGCTTTGTTAGTTTATCGGAGAATGGCAATCTTTGTTTAACTACGGGAATGGTATAGGTTATGTTACTGAAACACGTTGTTGCATAATGCAGCTAACTTTTCAGATGCCGAGAGTTGGTTTAGTTTCGCAAACTTTGAATCATTCTTTAGTCGAGCGAAGAGAGCCGATCCACTCGAAAATAAATCACTCCAGGCGTGTCTCAAAATTTAATCAGCCTCTCGCATCCATCATCAAACAACTCAAACACACCGCGTCTCTCTTAAATCAGAAAGCATCATTTTTCGCTTTTCCCCCCACCGATTCACGGCGACGTTAATTGCCCCGAACCTTTCTCACAAAGCCCAGCTCCTCCGCAAACAAAAACCCGGCCGCGCCACAAAGGGAGCCCCATTTTCCGGCGACGCGTACGTAAAACGCATAACCTAAAAATTAAAAAACCATATTCAAAGGCCGAAAGGGCGAGGCTCCGGGGGACTCCATTATTCGAGGCCTCCTTTCAGTGCGTGTCTCCCTCTCTTAATAAAACGCGCATAATTACTCGGCTGCGCGCATTACGTATGTACGGCTCTTGAAAGCCTCTCCTCCGCTTTGGAGCTCGAAGCGCGCGCGTTTCGGAGTGAGAGAGAGAGAGAGAGAGAGAGAATGTAAGACACCGCCACCGAGGGTCGGCATATCGATTTTTCAATTTCGAGTCGGAGAGTCTTTCGGGGATATAAGCTGATTAGGGTGTGGAGGAGAATCGACCTGGGTTTTTCAATATTTTCCCTGGAAGGAGGAACAATTCTGCATGGGTGGAAGGATGTAATGATTATGCATTTATTTACGCAGTTGCCGCTTGCTATCTTATCTTTTTGGGGCGATGAAGAAGGCTCCTTGTTGCGGGCTGCTCTTTTTTTCGAGGATCGAGATTCGAGAGGCGATAAGATTTACTTTTTTGTCTAAAACAAATTAGGGAGGAGGCGTTCGTTTATGATTTACATGCGGGGAATCACTCCGCTGGATAAAAATAGTTTTAGTTTCTAACGGGATGCAGTTCTCACGCGCTTGATATTTATAGTTTTTTTTCCTTGTAATTTATATACGGAGGTTTAAATTCCGCCGCGGTTAATTATCTGTAGTGCGTGGTTAAATAACGTTTTTTCCGAGTTTTACTTTGATTTGAAATTCGAGGTAATCCTTTATACGGGATATAGAAATGGCGTATTTAGCCTTTTAAAATAATTCTCGCTGAAAAGCGCTTTTTCAAAATCACGATGACGTTAACTTCTAAAAGATAAAACCGAGAAAACTTAAATATGCATGAAAAGCGCGCGACATTCTCGAGAACATAATTTTACAGCGATTATTTTTTAAACCCGACCCTTTCAGCGAAGGCAACAAAAATATATGCGCTGCCGCCTCAGCTGTATCGCCGCTGTATATAGTTGTAACGGCAAGTCTCTCGGTGCACTACGCCGGGAACATTCGCGCGAAACTTTTGCCGTACAGAATGCTGGAAGTTGCAGATTATATATACGCGATACGCGCCGGTTTCGCGAACACCTTTTTCGCCCGGCGCATTTTTATTTAGCCGAGTTTTTATCGAAATTTTGAGATTGCACATTGGCGTCTCGTGTACGGCGGAAAGTTCGCGCTCCTTCGAATCTAGCGGCCGTTCGAATTTTAACCGGGAACGAGAACAAGAGTGGATTTTATGTTTACGACTTTGCCATCGATAATAAGGGGATCGGATGTACTGATAAAGTTTGACGATACTTTGAACGAAAGACCGTCAAACAGAAGGCTGAAATTTTCAAACTTTCGAGCGCGCATCGCGTATAGAGCGTTGATCCGATGTCAGTGTTCCGAAGCTCATTTTACTCATTACGGAGTTTGCTTTACAGCGCGCTGGATTTTCAAGCTGAAATTATTATTCTACGAGGGATTTTCTGTTGCGGGCTTTGAACTTTGCACAAATCGATAGAGTATTAATTTTTTTTTAAGTGCTTATTAAATTTAGAATTTCAAATTTGAAAATATTTCAATTCGAATTCTGAGAAATAAATTGTATATCTCGTAGAAATTTAATATTGCCTACAGTAAATTTTCCATATAAGGCACGTAAGTTCTTTATCGCTATACGGTTTGATATTATTTTTTGCACTTTTTTTATACAAAAACGTTGGCAATTTTTTCTGCAAAAAAAACAACCCTTTAAATATCGTCAAGCGAGCTGGCGACGCAACAAAACCACAAAAATCTTAATGAAAATCACCCTCTCGCACCGTTATCATTAGAAAATTAAACGAGCTTGAAAATTCGCCTCGCCCAATAAGCGGAGGTTAATTAATTTTTTCCGCCGCGACGGCGAAAGTCCTCCTTTACGGGCTCGAAAAATTTCTCCCGGAATAACGGGCCGGACATTAGGCGCTAACCTCAAAAACTGTCGCGGTCGCGGGTGAATAAACTCGGCGGCGGCTCTCGTCCGCACACAAAACACGCGGCGGCGGCGGCGGCGGCGGCGGCGGCTCCTCGCTTATCGGCGGCCCACGGAAAACACCGAGTTTTTCGTCGACCCTCCCCAATTTACATAGCGAGCTGCGCCGAAACACGTGTTCCCCCACCGAAAATATATATTCCACATTCCCGCCCGGTAAAAAGAGCTAAATTAATGAGGAAAAAAGAGGAGCTTGTCGGTAAACAGTGTGTGAACCGTGGCTTCTCGGGGCGTCTGTGCGGAGAAAAAAAAACGTTCTTTGCCGAACGTTGATATTGTTTTGAATATTGTAGGCGGCGCGGATGCATTCCTTGTCTTCTGCCGCAAAGAAACTATGGGCAGGACTCGTTACGATTAAATTCGCTAAACTGCCATTAGAGTCCTACGTCAACGGTCCACCCGGATTTTTCCGCAAAATCACACAGTACACCAGCAAACGGAATAAAATCTCCGAGCCTGCATCGAAGAAAAAGAAAATCAATTACCCTCCATGCAGCATCGCATGTCCCCGCGCCTTGTACATAATACATAAACTCTCCGGCGTCCCGTTTTATTTCACTATATACATCGACGGCGGAGCGCCGCGCCGCGCCGAGCGAATAACTGCGACTCCGTGCTCCAAATGCCCGATGAATTTCCAAGCGCTCTCCGTGCAGCCGCGGCGTAGAAAGTTTTGATTGTTTTTTCTTCCTTTTTTCTTTTGCCCGTCATTGTTGTCGCCTCGCGCGTTTGCGCAACTGTCGGCGCGAGAGTTCGCGTCGCGCAAATTTTCCGACTTAATTGCCGAGGCTGAAATTAACTCGGGGCAGCTTCCATTCGAGACCACCTTTCCCGACTGCTGTGTTCGCGCGGGCAATTATTTCTTTTTAAATTCCTCGCAAATCGAACCGATGATTCATGTCGAGCCCCGACGGTGCAGTGAAAGTTTGTGTATTGGTCTCTCTTTTTTTCGTGAAAAGCGCAGTCCATTAGCGTCGATAATTTTCTAAAAATTGCTAGGTTTAAGTGCACTTTCGGCCTCGAATCTCAACAAATGCGCGTTCGCCGGTCCCGCTTAATAAAACATTCAGGTGGTTTATAAATCGATACGGCCTTTGATTCGACTGCAAATTTATTTAGATCAGAGAAAATTTATGCGTATCAAAGGACCATTAATTTCAATCGTGTCAATATTTGATACCGCGTTTCCACTTGTTTTTGATTTATGAATTTTTATTTGCGCTCTTTTTTTCGGCGTAAAAATATCGCGAGCGATTCTCAATTTACATGATTTACTTTTAAAAAACGGTTGTTTATCAAAGTGGCCAGATATTTGGTTGATAAACACTGCAAAAATAAGACATTTTTTTTCTCTACTCGATAAAAATGTTTTAATAAAGTAACGCTTTCATATACTGAGAGTAACAAATCAAAGTCCCAAACGTCGTTCGACAACGTCTCTCCACTGCCAAGGCTCCCCCCACGTTTCCTCCTCAATTTTCCGCTGCTTCCCAGCAACAATCCCGCTAATCCATCGCGAAGTGCAAACACAGAAGCGCGACGCGACGCTCGACAACAAGAGCTGCCCATGAAATTTGAAAAGGCTCTCCCCCACCGCAATCCGCCCGTACTTTCCGAAAAATCCACAAACCCATCGTGTTTGCGGCCGTTAATCTCGTTTCGGCGCGCTTTCCGCATTACGCAGCCCGCTGGGCTCGGCGGTAATCGCCGCCGGCACCTCCGGCACACCTATATATATGTGTGTATGAAATCCAGACGTCGTCGTGCGTCTATATCTGTGTGTGTGTGTGCGCACCACCCCGGGTGGGAAAATTCGACCCTTCGTGTACGGCAACAGCCACGCCGGCGCCTTTCCCATACTCCTCTTTACAAAACGCTCTGCATGCCTCGTGTGTTTGCGTGGCGGATATGCGTGCGCGCGGCTTCGCGTGAGGGACTTTTCATGAAGTGCGCGCGGAGGTAAGGCGGGTGTAAGGATCGGAGTTATTAGTGCAGTTAGAGGCGACGTCGAATGCGCTTTCTGGACTCGTCCTTTTCTCCGCCGTGGAGGTTTGGCGCGGACAAGGCGCGAGTCCCGCTTTGTAAGCGATGGTCGAGGGTGGAATATTCGGGCAACGAGCAGTCAAGGTTGAGGGGATTGTGCTTGTTTTAGTAATAAAGAAGGCGCGCGTCTGGAATACAAGGTGCGGCAAATGAATGTAAAGTTTTGTTGCTGAAAAAATTATAAGTTTGTCGCAAACAAAGTAATATTAATTCAAACTGAAAGATCCATTTACAAAAAAAAAGAAGTCTTCTCGGAATAAGACGGAAGAAACTTTGTTCGCGGTAAGTTTCTACTAAAACGATTCTGTCAGTAACATCGGTGCTCCCCCCCGCTTTCGCTCAAAGAACTGTATACGTTTGACGATAGAAAACAACAACAATTTTGCGGCAACGGCCCTCGTTCCATCTCGCGTCTCAAGCTAAAAATACACCCCAGTCCTATATCGACTTTTTTCCAAGTTTTATTCTCAAAATTAGACTCCCCAACGAATACCGTTCAACCCCGCATTACTAGAAGAATTTAGACCAAAGCCCTCCCCCCCGCGAACCAAGATCCCTATCTCCCTCCTACTAACCCACATCGCGTCAAAAACAGCCAGCTACTTCCAACACGGCCAGCCTACAAACTGCCTCCTTCAGCTGCACCCCGGAGAATCGTCGGCGCGCGGCTCGGAAATTGATGCGTAGGCCAGCAGCAGCGGCGGCGGGCTAAAAAAGATGGCGGCGGCCCTTCGCGCGCGTTCATTAAGCAGCGTCCCGGCATGGGGTGAGAGAAAGAGCTCGGCGGCCGGCAGGGGGAGAGAGAGAAAACACAGCCAGGGTTACACATGCAGGCCTAGCACCGACACGCGCGCGGGGAACCGAGCGACAATATCCCCCCCGCCCTGCCCTCGTCGGGGGGTGGTTGTGCTGGACTATTGATTTTTTCGCCCCGTTCCGCCGTTGAATTATCGAGAGTCCATATCTTAGCCGGCCGACGCGGACGGCGGCGGCGGAGTCTTGCAAATATTGTGCGACGGGCCGAGGGTCAAACGTCGGATATGATGATTCAAGTGGGCTCCTGTTTTACCGACCTTATCGCATTACACTTTTATGTGCTCTCTCTCTCTCTCTCGCTCCGCGATACGAGAGGCGAGATTTCATAACCGCCTGCCGGAGGATTTAAGGGTTCGTTACACTTTGTCGAGAGCGGGAGAGCGATGACTCGGGAGTGGTTTTATATATGCGCTGCTTCGGGAGCGCAGTGAACAATTTTAGCTATTCCTTTTGGCTGGCTTTTCTTATATGAGATTTATGGGTTGGTTTGTAACGTTTGCTGTATTACTTTGTTGTGTTTTGTATCGAGAGCATTTGGAACAATTAAATAATATTCTTTTGTGATGGGAGATGGACTGATCAAGAGTAAAGTTAAATATAATATTATTGCGTTAAAACCGTTAACACTGATGTTTAACGGTTTTAACGCAAAGTACACTGAGAAAAAAAAAGAAGTAAAAATTACTATTTGGTATTGTTATTTCTGATATATGAGAAAAACAATAAGAACATTTACTATTTACATAGTAAATATTACAATCGAAAATTGTAGTTAATTCAAAACATATAATAAATAAAACTCTTATTTTTCTTCTTATTTTTCTTCTTATATCGGAAATAACGATAAAAAATAGTAATTTTTCTCTCAGTGTATAGATAACATTTGAAAATAAATTATTTTGCTGAAAGTTTGTCTTACTGTTATTAAACAATAAGCATTAATTAATTTTTTAAAAAGCATTTTTCTTTTTGCAGTTTTACGATTTTCTCCCTGAGAGAATTAGATTAGAATTTTGACTGATAGATTTATAAAGTTACATAAATGAATTTCTGGGTTTCTAGATATTCGTTGAATTATTTTGAATGGCAAAAGTATATTGAAACGAAGTTATTTCAATTTTTGATGTAGGTTATTTGATATGTACTTTTTATTAAAACTACACAGAGCAACATCCATCAAAGCCAGAAAGTTTACCGCTAAGCGATCGATTTTGACGTAGTGATTGAACTTGTAGAGAAAGTTCGAAATTACGTAACTGTAACAATATTTTATTTCAAAACTGTAATTACTTTTATTTTATTAAACTTTCCGTTTTAATGCCAATTCGTGCAAAAAAATATGTTTCTCAATCTCTGGTGCAAAACTAAATTAAAATCAAGTTTAATTAATTCTTTTCCAACAATGCTAAAATAAAATCCAATTGCTTGAAAACGATTTCATTTTGCAATTTTGGACGATTAATTATTTCATAAATAGTTACTTGCAAAAATGGGATTTGAATTTCAAACTAAAAAAATTCCAAGGCATTGTGTCAAAAAAAGTTTCATCCTCGTTAGTAACAAGATAGTTTTCCTTCCGCTTTTCCACCAGACTATTATTTTTATTAATTAAAAAAACGTTTTTTTCAATTAAAACCGCAGAAAGGGTTTTTCTTTCAAAGATTTAACAGAGGAGGAGCGTCGCGTGATTGTGGCGCGACGTCGAATCTAAGTAGTTATACGTGACCCATTTTATCCTATTGACAGTTTGAGTTTGCGTTTCGAAAAGGGAACGGCGAATAGCAGGCCTCTCGGAAAGAGGGAGAAAAACTGGGCTTTTTAAGAGCGCGAGTCTTCTTCAATACACGTCTTTCTTGATGCTTTTCGCCGTTAATGATTCGTCCTTTCTTCCTCCGCGAAAGAGCGAAAATTCATTCGTCGGCAGCACGGCGGAAAGACGCGAGAACATATTGTCGCAAAAGTCCTCGGGGCTTCTTTCGAGAGCGAATTTAACTTTCATTAAATTTAAACAAAGCGCGAATTTTGTTAAAATCCCCTCTCGAGAATTACGGGAAGTGTAACTCGCGGCACTTGACACAGTTTATTCTGCTCGTTATGTACTCTCGTTGAAGCACGACTATGAGCTTTTTCCACATTCTTTGTCGTCGAGAGAGAGAGAGAGAGAGAGAGAGCGGTTCGTTATATTTTTAGGCTCTATGACACTTTTTGCCGGGGCCATCGGCCGTAAATTCGCGACCCCCCCGGCTTTCCCCCCACTGAGAGACTTCGGCGCAGAAAGCAATGCTCGGCAATTGCGAAAGCCGCGAGACTCTGTTTTTCGCCCGAAAATTACAGTCCGCTTTTTCCAGTCGCGTTTCGGTAATCTTTCCGCCTGATTAATCCCCCGGCGTGACCGGCATATCGTAAATCTGCCGGGTTTCGCGCTCGTTTACCGAGTCACTTTCGATTCCGCTCGATATGCAGGCCGTTTCTCATCCTTTATTAGAGCTTTGGTAGCAGCTCGGAGTACGACTGATGCCGAGGGAGATTTTCGGCGGACGGCTCTCGACGGACAGGTCGGGCCTTTGACTGCGGTGGAATCGAGTTTTCCACTTGAGGATTATCGGGCACTTGTTCGGGGGCACTTGAGATATGTCTTTCTTTCTTTGCGTCGCCGCCGAAGCAGCGTGAAAGGGCCTGTGAGAAGCATTTTTTTTCTCGATGGAATTATCGATCGGGTGTATGTGATGGCGAATAATTGAGGCGTGAGTGTGATAGTTGTGCGGTTGCAGGGCAGTTTTTGAAAAAGTTCGAGGGAAACTGAGAATGGATTAAAAATAGGTACAGCATTATTCACGTCGATGGTGACTTTGTCACCATCTGCTTGGAAATAAAAGCAGATGTTTTAGGGAATATTTAGAACTAAACAGTGCTTTTAATAGTATTCTGCATTGAAAGTAGATACTAACATTTTTTTAGATCGTTGGAAATTATTTATTGTTGAATATTATATTATGTGCTTACTGCAGATTAGATGCTATATTAGAGGAAAAATTTTATAAAAATTACGAAAATTATTTTTTCATAAGGATGGATATACCGAGATTATGTACTTACAAGGAAAGGCTCTCTTATACGGAAACTTAATGCTCGATTTTTCAACAGTTATATGCTTTTTATCGATACCTGTTCAATCTCTTGTAACTTTTCAAAAAATAATTGTAGAATATTTTAATTAAAAAAAGGGTTATTGAAAGATGTTCTCTATTCGTCAAAAGTTCCAGCTTAACAATGGCTGTCGATAAACTTGTAAAAAATTGACGGGAACAATGTTAGTTTAGATTCTTGAAAATCTTTGTTCGCTACGTAACTTTTTAACGAATAAAAATTTTCCGACAAATTTTGTTCACTCGATAAAGAATTTATTTTCGAAGAAACGTCGATTTTTCAAAACTCCTGCATCAGATTGAATGGACTTGGCTTTCTATTTTTACACTATACAAAATATATCTCAAAGCTAAAACGAAAATCCACGAGCCAAACAATGAACCTCTCCATTCTAACATCTCCAAATTTCTTGGTAGCCAAATCCTGTTAAGAATGATTACTCTCTGCAGCCGTCGATAAATAAAAGTGCATTAGAACCCAAATCATCCGAAAGCCATAAATTTCATTCTCCACGAAAGCCTTTTACCGGGTCTGCCTCCCGATCACGAGGCGAGCCTCTAAAACCTCTCCTCTCCCACCGCGTTCGACTCCCAAGGAATATATATATACACGCAATTCAAAATGTAAATGACATCATTATGTCCGGCAGGCCGTCTTTTCCACGCACCGCGACTCCCGTAAGGTCAGCAACCGTTGGAAGCAGCCCCGCTTCGTTTACATTTTCTTGTAGCTGCCAGCAATCGCTCAGCTCCATCTCCCCCTCTCTCAAAAAAAAAAAAAAAAAAAAGGAAAACCGGTCCACTCGCGCCGATCGGACAAAGGCACTCGCACACACCCGAGTCGCCTGAAAAATTGATAGCCCGCGAGAGAGACAGAGAGAGGAAAAGCTCGGGGGGCCCCGGCGTCTAATTCGACACAAAGCGTCGGTGGACTGCTGCGGCGGCGGCGGCGGTGTGCGTCCCTCGCGAATCCCACGCGCACCGGAAGTGGACAGTCCGGGGGAGGATGTCTCGGCGGGCCGCCGTGAATATTGAGCAGACACGTCGTCTGGGCGAGCGGCAAAAGGCGCCGAGGCGCTCCGAGGTACGTGTGGTGCGGCGTGCCGATGATTCCGCGGGGTTTGTCTCGACTTGGGAAGGTATTTCGCTGGATTAGTTCGGGGGTCTTGAGGGAGGTTCGATTGTTATCAGGTGTAAATTAACTACTGTAAAATAAGAGATGCAAAATTTTTTCAATCTTTGCCGTTTGCATCCTAGTAGAAATCACACAATTTTTAATGCTTCGAGGTTAAATTTTAGCATTTATTGGCTCATTAAGGAGCATTTTTTGGCCATTTATAGCACTTTTTTTTAAAAATGGCCAATTCCTGCTCTAACAATGTTTTCAATTTATAACCAGGGAAATATTATTTTTTTTAAAAATCTTTATTATAACCGAAAGAAAAATGTGCCGCGATTTAGCATTCGAAAGGAACGGCGACCGCAAATCGTATATTGATTTTGTAAAAAGAAAAAGAAACGTTTTAAAAACCAAAGTTTCCTCTCGAGAGCCTTTGACTTTAAAGTACACAGGCGGCATATATATATATATATTTTTTTTTTACAATTGCACTCGCATGCAGGAGGTAAAAAATTCCTGGCCATTTCTCGAAGCAGCGACCTACTTTTTTAAAAGAGGGCCGCTTCAAGAAGCATAACCGCCGCGGAGGCAAAAAAAAAAAAACATTTTATTCCCTTTCGCGTATATATATTCACGCGTTATTCGACGCGGCTTTGAAAAGACTGTTTGAATCCAAGTTTTATAGTCGCACTCGGCGGTGCAGGCGGCATCGTGTCGCCTCGAGCGACGTAACGTCTCATCGCGCGGTTCTCGAATCAGCGATGCATCAAAGGGTCGATAAAATCAAATCGTAGAGCATCGCGAGATCGGGGTAAAGGATCCCAATTACTCTCTCTTCCGCGCCTCTCGAACAATGCCGCCCCAATTACTTCGGCGACTCCTTCTCTCTTTTCGACGTTTCTATTTCGATCCCGCCGTTCAATATCGCCAAGATGCCGTTTAAGTAATTGGCGTCGTTGAACGCCGGGAATTAACATCGTCGCGCGGGAAACGGAGCGAGATCCACTTGCGGCCGTGTGCACTTTTAACGAAATTAGAGCCCCCCCCCCCTCCCCGCTCTAATGGTTTT